>NKYX01000010.1:144322-439824 GCA_002370475.1 Metschnikowia drakensbergensis | reverse complement strand
GATCAAATGATGGATCGAATGGTGGATCAAATGATGGAACAAATATTGGACCACATGCTGGACGGCCTGAGGATGGATCACATGATGGATCAAATATTGGACCACATACTGGACGGCCTAAGGATGGATCAAATGATGGATCAAATGATGGATCAAATATTGGACCACATGCTGGACAGCCTAAGGATGGATCAAATGATGGATCACATGATGGATCACATGATGGACGGCCTAATTATGGACCACATGCTGGACGGCCTGAGGATGGATCACATGATGGATCACATGATGGACGGCCTAATTATGGACCACATGCTGGACGGCCTGAGGATGGATCAGATGATGGATCGAATGGTAGATCACATGATGGAACAAATATTGGACCACATGCTGGACGGCCTAGACCAATGCAGCAAGAGCCCGAGCTCTTTCCTCATTCTACAAGAAGTTTCAAAACAATTGATCAGAAGACAATGGATGAGAAGCCGGTGGAGCAAGAGCCCAGAGAAACTGCGAAGCCCGAAAGTGAAACGAAAGAAATGGAAATCAACCCGCAAGAGCGGAAACCCAGGAAATGTCGCAGGAGACGGACCATAAGATTGCTTTAGGAGCAATCATCTTAGAGTTTCTGTTCATGCGCAGCAGGCCTATAGTTCTTTGCTTGGGTGGGTTGGCACTGTGAATTGAGAAGCTATGGAAAATTTAGCGGTCATTCTGACTCGCGAGCCGGCCATGGAAGTATACGAGGCACCCAGTGCAAAGCTTGTACCCGATAACTTGAGGTCAGTATTCCTGCTGGAATATCGGGGAAGGGATGAAATGTGGGAGGGCATCTGCTGAGGAAAATAAGAAAATGGCTCTAGCTTCGAAGTTGTCACCGGATATGTGGAAATGTGGAAAGGTAAGAGGCGAAGCGGCGAACATCAGGAAAACCTCGTTTTGTTATTATTGTGATAAATCCTCAGTTCATTGAGAATTTTACAAACTGAGCATTTGAAGTTGGATTTGAAAATGATTTTTTCCGGATGCAGAACGTAATACCATTGAAGCTCTTGCCTTCTTAATGTGTGAACTAAACCGTAGATAAACAACGGCCGAAGAACCCATGGCAATGACTCCTCGGGTAGTAAGACCCCAGCATACAGGGCACACAGCATACAGGGCACACAGCATGCAGGTTTTTGCACCCATTCCACGTGCAGCTGTTACCTGAATGGGAAAGGCACGTCGGAATATTGCGGCACGCTCCAGCGGAGCAAAGCAATTGCCAGCGAGTAGCTCCGTTGTCAGTGAGCTATGCATTTGTCCTGCGGTACGGAGGTGGATAGGGTGTCCTGCATATAACAAAGGGCACACCAAAGAAGGCGGGATTGGTGGCGAAGTTCAGTCTCGTTACATGTGGATATTTCAATGCACAAGATTGTGGTCCACATGATATGGAGCCATTTCCGGCCTCTGCCACGACATGCCAATAGGCAAATGCATAGGTGAAGACCAGAGCCCTCGGAATTCGCATGGCCGCGCAAACATCCGTGCACCAGGATACCCCAGGAGAAAACGGACCACCGCAAACGAGCTATTTGAGCCTGGCGCTAGAAAGTGAGTTGGCAAACTCTTTTCGACGGATGGCGTTTGGAAGCTCCAAGTCTTGTGCAGTGGTGTGTTCGGGCTCAGTGATTCCGGTTGGGGATTCCAGGGCCGGCGAAAACGGGATGCACGGGTTTCCCACATCAGACAACTTTTCCGTTCCATTAGCTGGAGAAATCCAAGAGTGGAAGAGAAAGCTTGTTATGAATTTTTTCCACTGCCAGTGTGGGAGTCGGCCTTCCCACGTCAATCTTGATTTGTACCAAACGTCAATCTTGATTTGTACCAAACGTCAATCTTGATTTGTACCAAACGTCAATCTTGATGTGACGTCGGAACGTTAATTATGACCCCTTGGAACCGAAGCCGCATTCACACCGGGAACTGGAAGGCAGAAAACAGCTTCCAGCCGCTGTCAGCAACAATTTTGACGGTGTCGCCCAGGGCTCTTGCATATAAGCGTCGATATCAGGAAGAGGGTCGGAGGAGCCCCGAGCATTATCTCTCGGGTGGAGCGTTGGCAAGCAACGTGCAGCCGTGCTGCAGACAAGCGACGTCGGTGTATTCGAGCACGTGACCTCCACCAGTGGGTGCACACTACCGGAAGGGCAGCCGGTGGTGTCTGAAGAATGGAGGCCTGCACAGATCGGGGTGCGCTGGATGCAGGACGGGCCAGGAGCAGGGCGTTTTGGGGTGAGCTGAGCGTCCTGCAGGCAGGACATGGATCGCACATTGCTAAGCACCCAGCTTCAGTCCACCCTCGAAATGTCCCCCTTCAGCCGGTACAACCACTTCGTCAAAACAAAGCCATTGGCCACCAACATCCTCAGCACCGGATTCCTATTCGGTGTGGGCGACGTCATGGCACAGGCCTTGGGCCAGCGGACAAAAACAGAAGCAGATCCACAGCAGCTGCCAACCGGCCCAACGCTTCACTTCGACCCCTGGCGCACGGCAAGGGCGGCTCTATACGGCGGCGCCATTTTCGCCCCCATGGCAGACAAGTGGTTCAGGTTTCTCCCAAAAGTGGAAGTGGTCAGGGGCTCCAAGAGCATCAACACCGTGGCCCGCGTGGCCATGGACCAGGCTTTGTTTGCACCATTGGTGGGCATTCCGCTCTACTTCTCCGTGATGACGTGGATGGAGAGCGTCATGGCGCAACAGGGCAACATCTCCGAGAAGATCCACGCCAAATTGACCAGCAGTTACTTCGACACGCTCAAGAGCAACTGGGCCGTTTGGCCCGCCGTGCAGCTTTTGAACTTTGCGTTTGTGCCTGTTGGCATGCGGTTGTTGGTGGTGAATGTGGTGAGTATTGGATGGAACTGTTTTCTCCTGTTGCAAATGAACGGCAGCTCCGAGATGTTGATTATCGACTAGCCGAATGGATGCTGAGCCCAGGAGAGGTGAAGAACCGGGCGCCATTTGGGGGTGCCACAGGCCCCAGGGGGCGCGGTTTTGGCAGCTATTCTGGCAGTTATTCTGGCAGCTTGGTTGCAATTCTGGCAGCTATTCTGGCAGCTTGGTTGCAATTCTGGCAGCTATCCTGGCAGCTTGGTTGCAATTCTGACAGCTATTCTGGCAGCTTGGCTGCTATTCTGCGCGCGCGAATAGCAGCAGTCCGCAGGGTCATTCCGGGGGCGCGGTCAGTCGCAGGCGGTTGCATGCACGCCTCGTGGCAATTTCGGCGGAACACAGTTCTGGTCCTCCAGTCGCCCCGAAACTCCCTGTCGGAATTGCCCCATCCACCGCCGGGCTCCCTGCATGCCTGCAGGTGCCGCCTAAAACCCCTGGCTTGTCTGTCCACTTTGATCTGTGCGCACCCGAACAAACCCCGCCGAGGACTAAATAACAACACCCGCTTTTTTTCCTCAGAAAAAAGGCCTCCCGTCTCTCTTGCTATCGCACATATCCGAGCACTCTTATTCTCGGTCCAACTACTCCCCGACTTCCCAGAAACGCCCCTCCAACTACTCCCCTCCTGCAGCCCCTCCGTCTCCTCCCGCTTCGCCCCCTCCCCGTGTTCCTCAGTGCTCCGCGGCGCGAATCAGTGTTTAACTACGGACACGTTTCAGACTTTCCCCTCCCCGTGTTCACTCCGATTCCTCCGCAAAGAGCACGGCAAAAATGATGAAAGGCTTCAAAAACCGCCTCACAAGAAACAAGGGCCTGTCGGCGAAGAAAACCGACAGAAAAGACGCCAAGGACGCCAAGGACAAGGACCTCTCCAAGAAGTCGTCGCTAGCATCTTTGGCTAAGGCCGCCACCGGCTCGTCTCCCCTGAAATCCGGCTCTCCGCTGCCCTCCAAAAGTGACGCCCTGACCGATCCCCTGGCAGACCCCCATAGCGACTCCGCCGCCTTGAACCCCTCGGCCGTGGCGCAGTTTGCCGCCTCTCTGGCGTCCAGCGTCTCCAGCCATTCGCCCAATCCACATACCCCGCCGCCTGCGGCCACAATGGCCTACCCCGAGCCCCTGAGTACCGACTCGCCGGCCCTCAACTCCGCTTCGTCCATGGACACCGTGGTGCCGTCCACCGCCAGCTCGGGGTCTCCTAAAATCGTCATTGACGCTCCACACGTGCAGACCTCGCTTTCCAACACCACTCCGGTGACGCCAACGCCTCAGCCCAACCATGCTCCCAATGGCCCCGGATACTCCAACTCGAGCTTGAACTTAGACGGCAAGTTGGCCTCGCGCTCGCTGTCCAGTAGCTCGCTCGTGCAGGGCATCGGCTCTCCTAATAAGGAGGCGTTTGACATCGACTTGATTGCCTCCCCGAAACGGCACCTGTCGTCCCGCTTCGAGCCCACCAACTCAGAGCTGCACCAGGAGATTTTGAAGTTGCCCAGCTTCGACGAGGTGCCACCGGAGGAGCAGATTTCGTTGTTCATCCAGAAAGTCGACCAGTGCAACATCCTATTTGATTTCAATGACCCAACCCAGGATATTCGTGGGAAGGAGATCAAGAGGATCACTTTACAGGAGTTGATTCAGTTTATTGTGAGCAACAGATTCAACTATACCGAGGAGATGTACGAGCATGTTATCTCCATGTTCAAGAAAAACCTCTTCCGCCCCATTCCTCCGCACGTGAACCCTGTGGGCGACTTGTTCGATCCTGATGAAGATGAGCCCGTCAGTGAATTGGCTTGGCCTCACATGCAGTCCATCTACGAGTTCTTCTTACGCTTCGTGGAAAGCCCCGATTTCCACCACCAGGTGGCCAAGCAGTACATTGACCACGAGTTTGTCTTGCGGGTGTTGGACTTGTTTGACTCTGAAGATCCTCGCGAGAGAGACTGCTTAAAGACTACGTTGCACAGAATCTACGGGAAGTTCTTGAGCTTACGTTCGTTCATCAGAAAATCCATCAACAACGTATTCTTGCAGTTTGTTTACGAGACACAACGCTTCAATGGAATAGGGGAATTGTTGGAAATTTTGGGCTCCATCATCAATGGTTTTGCATTACCCTTAAAGGACGAGCACAAGATCTTCTTGATACGAGTGTTGCTTCCTTTGCATAAGGTAAAGTCGTTGTCGTTATACCATCCCCAGTTGGCATACTGCATAGTGCAGTTTTTAGAGAAAGACCTGAACTTGACCGAGGATGTGATCATGGGCCTTTTACGATTCTGGCCCAAGATCAACTCGCCAAAGGAGGTGATGTTTTTGAACGAGATCGAGGATATTTTCGAGGTAATGGAGCCAGTGGAGTTTACAAAAATTCAAATCCCCCTCTTTGCACAGTTGCTGAAGTGCATAGCATCCTCGCATTTCCAGGTTTCGGAGAAAGTGTTGTGTTTCTGGCAAAACGAATACTTTTTGACGTTGGTGACGGAGAACGCCGAGGTGGTGTTGCCCATCATATTTGCGTCTCTATATGAGTTGACCAACTCAACACAGCCAGGAATAGCCAACGGACAGCTCCAGCAAAAGCTTTTGGAAAACCCCAACTCTATTACCGATGCTAACGGCAACTTGATTGATCAGGGGCTTTTGATGGAGAACCATAACTCCATGGGCGGATTTGAAGACGGCCACAGTTTAGGCGGCGCAGGAAGTGGAAAAATGGACGACAATAACATGATGCACGACATGACAGACGAGGAGTATTACGACTCGTTTTCGTCGCCACAGCAAAACATGGAGATGGACGAATACAACACTACTCCGCCACACAACTCGGCCACGTCCAACTGGAACAAGTCTATCCATCAGTTTGCATTTGGTGCGTTGAAGATATTCATGGACCACAACCCCATTTTGTTTGAGCATTGCACGATGTTGTACCACCAGTCAGTCGAGGAGCAGAAGATGAGAGAGATGAACCGGAGGCAGGGCTGGAAAAGAATTGAGGATTACGTGGAGAAATGTGCCAAGGGCAAGGTGGACGGCGGCGAGGCTGACGGTGTTAATGCACACTGATGAGTAGGAATAGACGTGTTATGCAGCGTGGCGCTAGCTCTCTTGAATCATCAGATCTTATTTAACACCTCGCCAGACTGCCACGAAGGGTTGCCGACGGTATTCTTGTTCTCAATTGGTCGAAATCGAACATGGCTCTACATAGGACCGATATCCGTATAAGAGATGGCACTAGGATGTAGATTGGTCCGGCAAATCATGTCGGCATGTTACTTCACCTGGTTGCTAAACAAACCGGCTCATTGACTAGGCTAGATGATGGCTGCCCGACGTTTGCATGCGGTATATAAGAGTTTGTTTTCGGTGTACCCTTTATGGCTCGAGGGACTGCGTCTTTGAGGTTCGGGTTTGTAAGCAATCTTCATGCTGTGATTTCATCAATGAGAGTGAAGCCCAGGACTACTTCTAGACCGAAAGACTGTATAGGGCACCGAAAGACTGTATAGGGCACCGAAAGACTGTATAGGGCTGGAGGCTAGATTGTAGAATATCAAGTTGTATTGGAACTCAAGACTCAACAGCCAGCGTGAATGGGTCCGACTTTGGCTCCTTGCATTCAAAAAAAGAAAGGTAGACGTGGATGTCCACATAAATATCTCCAGCAAGTGATGCTTGATGCCAGACGGTTCTTGTGAAGATTATCAATCGAATACCGCTTTTTAAGAATCATTGCTTTTCTATGCTGATCAAAAATAGCAGAGCTGATAGCCCCGAGGCCCGATTGCACAAAGTTACCCCGAAATGCACAGTACATGGACTGACCATGTCATCTAGAACTTTGAAAGTGGAGTCGTTTAGATACCGCTTCTCGTCTGCGTGACACTGGTTGATTGATGCTTAGAGCGAAAAGAACCGTTCGATCGAGCCATTTCAAAGCATCGATTCACGTTTATTGGCCATGCTTGGACATCATGGAGCTTTGTGATCCCGAGAGCTTTTGATATTGTGAAAGATCCCTGTCATCTTGAATCTAATGAAAGCATGAGGCGAATGGGCCAAGCCTCCACCATGGCCACCATGCTGAGGCCGTGTTGCCTTAAATTCCGTCGAGTCTTTATGTTTGCGGCTTCAGGTGTTCGTTGTTTTGTCTTTGCTGATGGCAGAGATAAACCAGTCTGTATTGAAACATGACTGCTGGGAAAGGCTGATTTTTCTTGCAACAACACACTGCGTCATGGTGACAGAGCCCATCCAAGGCCAGTCAAACACGGCTTAAAATAAAATTGTTTCTAAAGCAACGAATTAAAGCAGCAGCTTGTTAGAACGAAAATGCTGATTCCGCCGTTTTCGCCAATTCAAAGCGCAGATCTTCGACAGCGATATGAGCTGCCATCACGAAAACCCCACTCTAAAGAGCGTCCGGTTTGGAGCAAAGAGCTTAGTCCCGGTTTCGACACTATTGCATCATGTTTGAGACGCCCCGTGCTAAAAGCCCACACTTCCGAAACAAAGCTGCTACACAAAAGCTTGAAGCCAATTTTTCACCGTAATCATTTCAAAAAGTCTTTTCTTTCCATTAAGACGCCAAACCGAAAGCTAGGCAAATTGCAGCTCCTCAGAACTTCGAGGTGTTTTGCCTGGTCCAGTGTAGCCACGGCAGCTGATCGGTAATCTTTGATTGAAGAGTGACGAGATTCAAATCATACTTGTCTTTTAAACTTGTAGAGTAATATGAAATCGGGGGTTGAAGCCTCCTAAAATTAGGATAAAAAAAGTGATGTGAATTCAGGGGCAAAGGGGGATTTGGCTGCAATTTATATTCGCACCGCGGACCGTGTTTCACCTTTTGCGGCCACAAAAAGGGGTGTAATGAAGTATATAAGAGTGCGTTCCCGCCGAAAATTTGGGATTTTTTCAACTTGGAATCTTCCTTTACTCCGTGTTCCAAAATCAGAACGCGTTTGCGGCTCATTGGTATGGCGGCCGGTTGCTTGCTAGGGGCTAACACTATCTAGTATAGCGTGTGGTGGCACCGGAAGTTGATATTTGGTTGGTAGCTACACAATTCTGTGTTGATAATTCAACATGAAAGGTGCTGCTTTTGATGGAACGACTGGAGGGGCTTGCATCTTCACCCATATCTGAACATTTCGAAATAGCGCGTTGTTCTGAAATTCTGAATGGGGATTTGGCGTGGGTTGACCAGAATGGTAGATGATGCCTTCTTTTTGACCAGCATGGCATCCCGTGGACTTCTGGGAGTTGAGCTGAATCCGTGGCGACAGACTGTGACCAGTGAGGAGGGACTTGTGTACTTTTCAATATGTGATCTTTTTTACATGGCGTTAAAGTATGCTCAAGCCTATAATTGATTTGTAGGGTAGCCATAAATATCAGGAGTGACTTTGAGAAGTCTTGAAGATCTAATTGGGATGAATGGAAGGGTTAAGATGACATCATGACGCCTGATAGAGAAGAGAAAGATGTAAGCAAGAAATGTGAGACAATGTCGCAGACGCTTGCAAATCAATATAGATGTTTTGAGATGAAAATAAAGAAGCATTGTCACATATAATGGAAAAGATCAAAGAAAGGACTTAGAGATGTATTCAAAGGTGGACCTATAGATGCATAAAGAGATGAGTTAAGAGATGCATTAAGAGATGAGTTGAGAGATGCATAAAGAGATGAGTTGAGAGATGCATGAAGAGATGAGTTAATAATGCATGAAGAGATGAGTTAGAGATGCATAAAGAGATGAGTTGAGAGATGCATGAAGAGATGAGTTGAGAGATGCATGAAGAGATGAGTCGAGAGATGCATAAAGAGTTGAGTTGAGAGATGCATTTAAAGATGGAATTATAGATGCATTTAAAGATAAACTAAAGACAAAAAAGACTTCACGATAGACGCCCCCAACATACCGGAATCTCTTGCTGGCCAAAGAAAACTTCTGTGGGATCACCACAAACAAACCTCGCAGCATTTCAAAGACCACACACCCCTCCTGAAGTGCTCGAGTGCGAAAACAACAGGTCACGTGCATGCGCACGTGGCGCGACTGGTGTGCGGGTTTTTCTTATCGGCGGGAGTGGCGAGCTGCGCCTGCATGGCGCGCACCCCCGTACACCAGGATCGCAGTATAAAAGCACCGGCATCGCCCGCACTAAAATCTTTTCTTTTTTGGACATCTCTGCCCCAAAATGGTTTTGGATTGTTCGACCGCCTCCGCTCACTTGAAATCGTACGCCAAAAAAGATGGTTTGGACGTTCGTTCGTTGATCGACTCCACCAACTTCGGTGGGTTGACCTACAACGATTTCTTGATCCTTCCCGGATTGATCCAATTTCCTTCCCATGCCGTGAAATTGGAGACCCGCTTGACCAAGAAAATCACGCTCAAGTCTCCTTTCGTTTCGTCGCCCATGGACACCGTGACCGAGGAAAACATGGCCATCCACATGTCGTTGTTGGGAGGAATCGGAATCCTCCACCACAACTGCACGCCAGATGAGCAAGCGGAGATGGTCAACAAGGTCAAGAAGTTCGAGAACGGGTTCATTTCCGACCCGTTTGTGGTGGGACCGGACGCCACCGTGGCACAAATCCGGGCCATGAAGGAGAAAATCGGGTTCTCGTCGTTCCCCGTGACAGGTATGTGACTTTTGCAGCTTTCTGATGAACTAACCAATTAATAACTTTCGTTCTACCGAACCATCAAACGATGTTGTGGATAATTATGCCTGAACAAGCTTCTGGAGCCAATACTAACTACAGAGAACGGAAAGCCCGGCGGCAAGCTTGTGGGTATCGTCACTTCTCGTGACGTGCAGTTCCACGAAAACGACTCCGACACCGTGGAGAAGGTCATGACCAAGGACGTGGTGACCGGAAAGCAGGGCATCACTTTGGCCGATGGAAACGCTTTGTTGCGTTCTTCCAAAAAAGGCAAGTTGCCCATTGTGGACTCGCAAGGCAACTTGGTGTCCATGATCTCCTTGACCGACTTGCAGAAGAACCAGAGCTACCCGGACGCCTCCAAGTCGTTTGCCTCTAAGCAATTGTTGTGTGGTGCTGCCATTGGTACGCTTCCTGCCGACAGAGCCCGTTTGGACAAGTTGGTGGCTGCTGGCTTGGATGTCGTGGTGATCGACTCGTCCAACGGCTCGTCCACTTTCCAGATTGAGATGCTCAAGTGGATCAAGGAGAAGTACCCAGACTTGCAGGTCATTGCTGGTAACGTGGTGACCCGCGAACAGGCTGCCTTGTTGATTGAGGCTGGTGCCGATGGCTTGAGAATCGGAATGGGTTCTGGCTCCATTTGCATCACTCAGGAGGTGATGGCCTGTGGAAGACCCCAGGGAACTGCGGTTTACAATGTGTGTGAGTTTGCCTCCAAGTTTGGCGTGCCATGCATGGCTGACGGAGGAATCAGTAACATTGGCCACATCACCAAGGCCCTTGCCTTGGGTGCTTCTACCATCATGATGGGTGGTTTGTTGGCTGGTACTTCGGAGACCCCTGGTGACTACTTCTACCGTGACGGAAAGAGATTGAAGAGCTACAGAGGTATGGGATCCATCGACGCCATGCAACAGACTTCCACCAATGCCAACGCTTCGACATCTAGATACTTCTCCGAGGGTGACAACGTGTTGGTGGCCCAGGGTGTTTCTGGTGCCGTTGTGGACAAGGGCTCCATCACCAAATTCGTTCCATACTTGTACAACGGCTTGCAGCACTCGTTGCAGGACATTGGTGTGCAGTCCATTGACGAGTTCAGGGAGAAAGTGCAGAGTGGAGACGTGAGATTTGAGTTTAGAACTGCCTCTGCTCAATTGGAGGGAGGCATCAGCGGCTTGCACTCGTATGAGAAGAAGTTGCACAACTAACTGTGCTAGAAAATATTAATAACAACCAAGATACTGTAAAGCGTCTTTCCCGCCTCTTTTCTTCTTTCGCGTCTTTATCCCGCATCTTTTCTTCTTTCGGCGCGCAGCCGTTGTGCAGCACATGCCGCGCATGGCATGTAAAGGATGCTACGCCACGTACTCCACTTCTTGCTGTTCCCGACTATTGCCGCTATTATCGCTTGTTGTCCCGACTTATTCTGCTGAATATCGCTGCGCACCATCTCTCTCCTGAACCACAACGCTATGGACCAGCAACTCCACAACTCACGTGACGCAAAGTACAGAAGCTCCGAGCCCGAGGCCTTGGCCTGGATATATCACTCACTTTCCGTGCCGGAACAAGAAAGAAACCGCAACCTCGATTTGATGGGCATCTTGAAGGACGGCTTGTTGCTCTGCCAATTGGGCGACTTATTGCAGCTTGAAGGCTCGCCCACGAGAAAGGCAAAGAAGTCCGCCATGCCTTTCAAGCAAATGGAGAACATTATGTTCTTCCTCCAATTGTGCGATATGATTGGAATGGCGCATGACGAGATCTTCCAAACAATCGACTTATTCGAAGGAAAAGACCCGTATCAGGTGGTTGTCACGTTGATGGCCTTTTCGCGCAAGGCCAACGAGATGCGTCCGGACCGCTTCCCCAACGTCATTGGCCCCAGGATAGCCAAAAAAGGAACTCAGGCGCCTCCAGCGTGATGCGTTGGGCTCAATGCAGGTCTATAGCGGTGTCTTAGCGACTCGTATCGGGTGCTTCCTCGAGCCATATACTGGACGAGTGCAGAGACGCCGACCGGCTGACCACAGCGTAGCCATAAGGGGCTGATGATGCAGCAGACCTGCACACAAAGCAGGCGTGCATGTAGGATGGGCTTTAACGAAGCCTTCAGTCTGCGTGCAAACCCGGAAGGCCAAGGGCTCCGTGACATCGCACTTTGGACCAGGCAAGCCCAGCCCGAATCAAAATAGGATGGTTGCCGGCAGCTTATTTGCAAGCAGCGTGAGTGGTCCGGAGGTACGGGTGTTTAGGGCATCTCTTCGCGCATCTTTTTTCAATACAGAACAGCCCAAACTGCCCTAGTATCGAAACAACACAAGCACAATGTCGGACGACCTCATCTGGCTGGTGATCAACGGCAATTTCTGCTCCTTCAAAGTGCGTCCCGGAAACGGGCAGGACTTCTGCAGGAACGAGTACAACGTCAGCGGAGTGTGTGAGCGCAGTTCCTGTCCCTTGGCCAACGCTAGGTATGCCACAGTCAGGAATATCGAAGGAAAGCAGTACTTATACATGAAAACCGCCGAGAGGGCGCACATGCCGGCAAGGCTCTGGGAGCGGGTGCCTTTGCTGAAGAATTACACCAAGGCGTTGCTGCAAATCGACCACCACTTACAGTACTGGGATAAGTTCTTGATCAACAAGTGCAAGCAGAGAATGACGCGTTTGACACAGGTGGCCGTCACCGAAAGGCGGCTTGCATTGCAGGAAGATGAACAGCGCTTTGTCGGAGTGAACCGCAAGGTCAAGAGACGAGAGCAGACTCGAGAGCGGAAGGCTTTGGCTGCGGCACGGATTGAGAAAGCCATTGAAAAGGAGTTAATGGACCGGTTGAAGAGTGGCGCATATGGAGACAAGCCGCTTAACGTGGACGAGAAGATTTGGAAGAAGGTGCTCGGGGGCATGGAGACCAACGAGGAAGAGTTCAACGAGGACGACGACGTTGTGTTTGAGAGCGGCGACGAGGATGGATTTGGCGAGGTCGAGTATGTGGAGGACAGCGGCGACGAGGAGTTGGTGGACATGGAGGACTTGCAGAAGTGGTTAGGCCAAGAGCTGGGAGCTGAGTCTGGCGACTCCGATGACGATTCCGACAACGAGACGCTTAAGCTGCAGAAGAGACCTCACGTGGAGATCGAATATGAGGACGAGCTACAGACAAACATTGCATAGAAAGCATGCTGTGGCTGCATGCAGGACCCGGCCATAGGAGGAAGAAGATATAAAGCATAAGTGAAATGACAGTGTAGGCGGGACGAAGTTTTCAGCGAGACGGATCATGCGATCACCGCAAAACACGTAGCACTTCCAGGACGCTGGCGACATGACCTGAAGCCAACGGTGCAGCCTCACGGGATGCACTTTTGGCCTTTTGATCAGCAATCCATTCTGCGGCTGTCCAAGCTGCTATCACCGCACATCACCGTGTGGCCCTGTCTATAGCCTTCTCCTGTCAAACTGTCCACCCACAATTTCGCCTCATGCTTCTGAATTTCACGATTAAATCTCGCATGAGTTTTCTTGGTTCATATCTCGTCAAGAGAGCCTTTTCCTTCAATTGTGGGAATGTAACCTTTTTCTAGAGATAAGATCTTTACCCTTGCAAATCTATCAACGAATCTTTCCTGCAATTCTATCAACGAATCTTTCCTGCAATTCTATCAACGAATCTTTCCTTGCAAATATATCAACGAATTTTTCCTTGCAATGATATCAAAAAAATCTCTCGTGAACATCCACTCTTTCCTGTATACCCAAAAGGGTCTCCTGAGAAGAAACCCTTGCAGATTGTGGACATGACTAAGCCTGTCGGACTCTTAAACATAGCTCATTGGTCAGAGACTTTTCCTCGCAAATTATATGCAACTTCGATAAAACATTGTAGACCGGCGGAGTGATTACAGTCAAAAATGCCGATCCCAAAATCTTAATGCCGGACGATTGTCTCAGCATCTCTTTTGGCCGGTTTCAAGCCGGCCTCCAAAAATTTTGGTCTCTGTCCAAAATTTTCGGTCTCTGTCCAAAAATTTTGGTGTTTGGCGCAAGTGCGGAGCGGCCCTTTTATAGACAAGTTCGCGATGGCTGCAAATCGGGCGCCGGGCCACGTTTGTACATAAATACGGCCGCCCCCCCTGTTTTTTTGCCACCTCTTTTTTGTCATATTTCCCCACACACAGCGGCGGTCTTTCCTAATGAGGTAATTACTACAATACTTGATGCCGCCTAAGAATGAACATATAAGGAACAGTCAGAGCTGTGAAGCTGCCCGCAGTTAAGGAAATAGTCAATGGAACGTTTATTGAAAATTGTGAAAGAAACAGTCAATGGAATGTTTAATGAAACTTGCGAAAGAGAAAGTCAACGGAATGTTCAATGAGAAAAGTCGAAACGGTCAATGGAATGTTCAATGAAAAATGTGAAAGAGAAAGTCAATGAACGTTCAAATTGGAGCCTTCACGAAATCCCTATCCGGGAGTTGAAACGATAGATGAGATGAGTCCAGAGCTTACTTCAGGCTGTGGTATTGCCTTTTTCTAATGCCTTGGTACATCAAGCGGAGTGTCTCAGGTTGCTGTGGTCACATATGTTAGCGTTCTTGGGTGCTTGACGTAAACATCTCGAAAAAGCTGCCGAACATGCAGCAAAATATCAACTCTTTTCCGGCCGGTCTTATCTCGGTGTATGCAACCGGTCTCGGTACATTGCAGCTGGTCTTATCTCGGTACATTGCAGCTGGTCTCTATCTTGTTACACTGCTTGGGTACAAGAATTGCTTACGTGGAGATTGTGCAGATCCTTGAGGTGGATACTCTTGAGTCTTTTCCCAGATCAGACTCGTCCAGTGAGGAGCGGACCCGAAAACACATGCATTTCCATCACTGTCTCATTGAGGCACCCCTACCAAATTGTGGCAACACTGACTTGCTGTTTATTGAATTGGATGTTTGAGCAGAATTTATTGGCAAAGAAAGAAAGAGGCAGGTGTCGTACTTGAGCGCAGAATGTCAACGATATCAGCCAAGACACAAGAAAGAAAGACTGTGCTCATTAAAAACACTATAACAATCTTTCAAATGAGTAACTGATTAAAACGAACTGGTGCTTCGAGGACGTGGCTCACTAACCTTCGGCCCTAACTGTGTGTTACGGCTACACTGATCGACACCGACGAGTGACCTAAAAATCCTCGCGAGGGGCCGGCTCAGAGCCACCATAGTGCCGCCAGCTTAAAGACCAGTGAGTTGTTCTGGCTAAACGCTTGTGCTAGAAGGAAATGTTTGTCCACCACTGCAGCCACTGAAATCTTCCGAACATTCCAGGGGTACAATTGTTAACAAGCGTTTCACCGATTTTTATTCTCAGAAGAAAAATTAGGACTTATTAATTATCGCTTTTTGGTGAAAACTTGAAAATGTTGCAAATATCCTGCAACATCCGGTCTGAGTGCATTATCTCTACTGAAGAATCTTGAAATATACATCAAGTTCAGGACTTGTGAGGCTTGCCCTTGCTGAATTAAGTGACTCGAATCACCTAGGAGAGGGTCACTGTTTCTGAACACAGTGTGCAGAACCGATGCATATTTTATTCTCTTGGCTACTTAAATCAAGCTCCTAGTCATGTGTGAATATGCAAACCAGTCCTGTGCACACACATCTGAGTGCTCATTGTTGGTGCTACAGAGGAGAACTGAATGCAATTGGTACACCCGCGCTGCACAGAGAGAGTTGCAGCTGTGTTTGGTGGACAACACACCAATGGGACACGTTCATTTAGTCGGATGCAGGCTCATTTTGCAAGATATCGTTTCTTGCTTGGATGAATACTAATTTGCAGGAACATTCATTCTGAGGACAATTCTTGTGTGACGCGGTTTTAAGGAAACTATTTGCGAAAAAGACTTGGACGAAGAATTGAAAGTTGACTTGAAATTTAAAACGGAACCTCATAGGGTGAATGTCCTGGGAATTGAAAATGAGTTACCTAATTGGGCCCACATCAATATGGGGAAAAAGACAAAGCATTTGGCGTGCACATTTTTCGATTGGATCATAGGGTGGTATTACAATTCCGAATTTCGGAATACTCTAATCTGTTATTGTGGTACTTCTTTAGTGCTTGCTCTGATCACCATCTCCAGGGCCTCAGGATTACTTTTGCTTTTTCAATAAAAGGAATCGTCAAAACGCTATTGGAGTGGCAGAGTGTTCCAAATTACAAGCGGACGCCAAGTTCCATTCAAAGTCTCATACTATTCGAGATATGAATCCATAGCCGTCAGTTTTTCTATGTGCCGGGAATGCATTGGAGCCACATCGGCAAATAGCTCCAGGTCATGGATCTTTCAGCGGCATCTTTGGCTTATGCCCCTGGCATCTTGTTGTCTATGATTTTGACATTTACTCGTTCATGATTTTATCTCGCCCGTCATGTGATATCTTGCTAGCCTATGGTTTCAATGGCTCAAGTGTCCATAGGAGGCTGCCTTCCATGACTAAATCGGGAAATGGAACATTGATCAACTTCTTCTGAGTGCCTCAACTGGCCCTTAGCACGTCTGTCTCGTGTTTGCTTCACCAAAAGACCATTTTGCCGTTTTTCAGACCTACAAGCCCCCCAGGCCTCCCAGCAATCATTCGGGAATGTATCCCGCCACCATTCATTCGAGATCCAAACCTGGTACCGACAGGCATTCTCATTCATTTGAGACCCCAATCGGAAAACTATCGGCATTCTCATTCATTTGAGACCCCGATCAGCGAACTATCGGCTTTCTCATTCATTTAAGAACCCAATCAGCAAACTATCGTCATTCTCATTTATTTGAGACCCCAATCGGCAAACGCTCGGCTTTCTCATTCATTCGGGATCCAATCGGGCATTTATCGGCGTCGCTGCCCTGCTCAGTCAGGATACTTCGCAGCCAGCCGTCGCGGCCGCAGGATGCACGGGTTTAAGGAGATGTACGGATGCGTTTGATGCATGCGGGCGCCCATGGAGTACCTGCATACACATGCATTTGCATCGACTTCAACCCACGCGCAACTCCTACTCTTCTCAACATGGCTCCAGACTCCCGCAGACCGTCGTTCCTCAGCATCGGTGGCGTCAATTCGTTGGGCAATTTCGCGCAGTCCCACCAGCGCGCTGCTGCATACCAAGAGCTGGCTTTGGTGGATCGCAACGACGTCTCGCCGTGCACCTCCGCCGCAGAGCCGCCGTTCCCCGACCTCGAAGACGGGCCCCAAGTGGACTCATCCATCCAATCTGATGCCAGCAACTCTCCAAAAGATCTCCAGGACTTCGCCTTTCCGGCGGTACCAGCGCTTTCTGAAGCGGCTGAAAACTCGCTGCTCTTGGGCCACAAGCACCGACGCTCCAGCGTTTTCTCCCTCGTGCCCAACACTGGAAGCTCCACAGCGCCACAGACGGTGCTGAATGCAGTCAACACGCTCATGGGCATCGCCATGCTTTCGCTCTCGTTTGGACTCCGCCTTTCCGGCTGGGTTTTCGGCGTCTCTTTCTTTCTCGGGGCAGCATACATCACTGCTACCACCGCCAAAATACTAGGCTCCATCTTGAGACGCCACAACTACTGCAACAGCTACAGCGACATTGCACACTTGTACGGCGGCGCCCGCTTCAATGCGGTGGCCACGGCTACTTTCACGGTGGACCTTTTGGGTGCTCTGTTGTCTTTGATTCTTCTATTCAGCGATGCGTCCCTGATTTTATTCCCATCCACCAGCACCGTGTTCTTGAAGCTCACCATTGTGCTCGTGACTTTTTTCCTTTCATTTTTGCCGTTGTCGGTGGTGTCGCTTGTGAGTTTGTCGGGTATTGTATGCACTATAGGCATCATGACGGTGACCGCCATTTGTGGGTTGACCACGTCCACGTCACCCGGCTCGCTTCTTTACCCCGAGACTACCCGCTTGTGGCCCTCTTCCTTTAAGGACCTCTTGTTTTCCTTAGGAATTTTCATGGCTCCCTGGGGCGGCCACCCAGTGTACCCCGAATTGTACCGTGACATGAGACACCCGGCCAAATACAACGCGTGCTGCAACTGGTCCTTTGCATTCACCACGGCGTTAGACCTGTTTATCGCGGTGGTGGGCTACTTGATGTATGGCGACCACGTGGGCGACTCGCTTACCAAAAGCATTCTCCAAAACAACTCGTCCACGTGGGTCAGTCCAGTGGTGTGTTTATTGGTGGGGCTTCTTCCGGTGTCGAAGTTGGCCTTGATTGTAAGGCCTCTTTTGTATGTCCTCGAGGAATTCTTGATCAAGGCGTTAAACCAAGACAAACGGCCCAGATCTGCAAAGCTGGGGAGAACCACCCTCTTGAAAGTTTCGTCTCGCTTCTTGTTGATGAGCCTCTTGCTAGTGTTGTCATTAGCCTTTACCCAGTTCGGAAAGGTTGTGGCTTTCTTGGGCTCTGCAATCTGTTGCACTATTTGCATTACCTTTCCTCTCATGTTCCACTTGAAGTTGAACGCCCACACGCTCACGCCGCTGTCCCGGTTCTTCACTCAAGTGGGCATTTTCTTAGGGGTGTTCGCCGCCATTTTTGGCACGTACGGCACCATAGCGTCCGACTATGCATAAATCATTCGACAACTTCTCCGGTCAAGCACCCGTATTTCTCGACACTCAATGGTCCTTTTTCCTTCGCCGTGTTTCCTGAACAGTAGAAGCCAAGAGAGCGTAATCTTGCTGGGACTTGGCCAAGTACTGTGTCATGATCTGAGACCCACTGCCGTAATTACCGCCAAGAGAGCCACCGTAACTACCGCCGTAGTTGGCATATGGATACATCATCATCTGCGACATCGGCTCGAGCCGGTAGTCCTTGTTAACCATCATCGCTCCTTGAGGAGCGTACACAGGCTGCTGATACCCATAACCGTGGCCATACGAACTGTACGCGGCGGCGAGTAACGCTGTCAAATCGAGGTTGTCGTTGTGGTAAACCTTCTCCGTCTTTCTCTTGGCCCTCAGCGTCCGTGGCCGCGGTGGAGTATCGGACTCGATGATAATCGAAACGTCGTCTTCGGCCTCACTATCGGAGAAGTTTTCTTTTTTTGACTTTTGGTTCTCAGTGTCGCTGATTTCTGCAGATGTTTGGATTCCAAAGACCATCGCAGCTTCTTCACTGATGCTATTCTCAGGGACATCTTTGGGCTCTGTACGTCTTCTAGGACGTTCCGAGTCTTCGACTCGCTCACTCTGCGACGTCTTCTTGAAGCTAAACTTGAGAGGGTTTCCACACCGATCTTTTCCAAAACTGATCTTGAAGTCCCTGTACTTTTCGAAGATTTCTCCGTCGTCTCCCACAATCTCAGTGATCTTGGTTTTGTTTTCTGTCTCGAATAGGTTCACCACCTTTATCGCATCAGCGATGTTCATGAAATTCATGAACCCACAGTCATTTTTGTGTACGTAATTGATCTGTTCCAATTCTCCAAAATGAGAGAAATCGGCCCGTAAAGTTTCTTCCTCTGGAAGCTTGAGCTTATCCATCTTACCTCTGTTCAACTTCATACCAATATAGACATTTCGAGATGCGCCCGAAGCGACTGCGTATGCGATATGCATTGGTAAAGGGCCCGAGTGGTTTCGGCCCCAATTCACGCTGATCACATGATCACGGATCATCAACTGGTGCAAAACCTGGTGGTTCAAATAAAACTTGAGGGCGATGGTCGGGTCCACGAATGTGATGAAGCAGACTCGTTTGTGGCGGCAGTATTTGATTGATTCCACCAAGCCACCAGCTCGGACATTATTTGCAATCTCCTCGACCGTTGTTTTCAGCTGCAAATTTCCAAGGCATAGTGTGCGATTACAGTCGTTCACCGGGTCAGGATTGTAGGGAAAAGACGGCATCTGCATGAAGGATGGAGGTGTCGCCGCATATGGGTAGCCGCGTGGCTCTCTGGCGCCAAATATCTCAAGATGCAGATGGTTTGGAGAGTTGTAGTCGGATAATGCTGAATTGGAGCTCACATCTGAGCGCTCCTCCACCTCGTGTAGCGACAGTTCATTTGTCATGGACCCTTTAGAAAAAGTGCCTTCGGACTCGGGCGGATTTTGAAACTTCAATTTTTCACAACGATCTCCATGAAAAGCCACGGAGATGCACTGGAGCTCGATGCCATCGTGAGCCAGTGGTTCGTTTCGCAGGAGTCTCTTCTTGTGGTAGTCGTGGATTTTGATTGCAGACTCAATGGATAGAAAATGCACTACAAATTGGATATGCAGATCATTCTCGACGACGGTGAAGTCGTCCAAATCGCCAAAGTTGAGGCACCGGGCCCGGAAGGCTTTTTCCATCAACGGCACGAGATCCAGATCGAGAATCTTGAAGCAGATGGATATGGCCCGAGTTGCATCGTATTCAGCCACGTAGTTGTAGATTTTCGGTTTGAGTGTGCGTGACGCTCCTGGCAGATCGAACGAGACCTTTAAATGCGGACAATTGAGGTTTTCCCGGAACTCCTGAGCGTCATGGGTGTATTTGTGAAGGCAACGAAGCGCCGTTGGGTGGTCTAAGAACGACACCAGAAAGGCGGTTTCGTGTTGTGGGAGACTCCCTGTTTTGGCAGCCTTGTTTCCGGATTCTGTTTTTGGCCCGCTCGGGATTTCTCCAACAGCGTCAGGGGAGAAAACATTGCCGTTTCGCTTCGAACTTTCAACTTTTTGCTTAAGACTTTCAACTTTTTGCTTCAGACTTTCCCCTTTTTGCTTCAGACTTTCGCCGTTTTGTTTCAAATTTTCACCTTTTTGCTTCAAATTTTCACCTTTTTGTTTCAAAATTTCACCTTTTTGCTTCAAATTTTCAGCGTTTTGCTTCAAAATTTCAACGTTTTGCTTCAAATTTTCACCTTTTTGTTTCAGACACTCGCCGTTTTGCGTCAGAATGTCGCCATGCTCTCTGGTTTGGCCGGCTGTTTTCAGGACGTCGGCATATTCTCCAAGGCCTTCGCCATTCTTCCTCAAAACCTCGGCATCTCCGCCAGCTTTCTCATCTTCGGCCTTTCCTTTCTCCTTCAGATCATGAGGCAAGCTTCTCCCGTTCCTCCCCCTGCAGACCTTCCGGCACTGCTCCACAGGCCCCACTTCGAGATTGTCCAAGAACATCCGGACAGTCACGTCAGGCAAGCCGCTGAAGATCACCGTTCGAGGAAGCTGCAAATCAAACGGCGCCAGGTGCGGGCTGAACAACGGCGGCGTGGCTGCAGGAAAATAGCACCCCGGGTGAAACGCCGGCAGCGACACAGGGGGCATGAAATTGTGGCCACTTCCCACGTACGGCGAAGGCGTGGATAGGAGGTTGGCAGGGAGCATGGAGTGGGAGTAGGAGAAGTCCATGGGCGTCATGGGATGCTGGGGGGTTGTTGCGTGCAGGAGAACCGCCAGGGGGTTCCCGTAGAGATGATGCGGCACCGAGTGCTTTCGGAACGGCGCCGAACCGGAGGGATACATGGGGCGATAGCTTGAGTAAGGGACGGAGCAGGTGGTGGAGAAGGGAGCGAGGGATAGGCAGGGATGACGGGCCGGGGCGGGTGCAGGCAGGAGTGTATGTGGCCGGGAGGCAGGAGTGTATGGGGCCAGGAGGCGGGAGTGTATGGAACAGGGGTGCCCAGGGCAAAACACGGAGTGTAGGGCGGTGCAGAAACAAAGGTGGAGATTGAATTTGCAATGCAAACGGCACCTATTTAGGTGTCTTTTTATTTCTTTTTTTAGCACCATGCGCGCGTTCGCGGCCTGCATACCGCCACGCGCGGCCTGCACACACCACCCATTTCTGACCGCGGTGAAACACCTGCTGCCGGCTCCAAGGAGGACATCCAGGGGGCACCGCCGGGGGTAAAACTCCGAGCACCGGCGGCGCAACTCCGAACACCGGCGGCGCAACTCCGAACACCGACGGCCAGCCCCGAACACCGACGGCAAGCCCCGAACACCGACGGCTTTCGGCCCATGCACTCCACGGGAGCACCGACTGGCGCCTCCGGCAGCGCCGTGGCCGGCGTGCCCAGCAGAAGCAGCCTGTTTCAGTGGTGTTTCATGTCGCATGGCCTGTTTCAGCAACATCCGATAAATCAGGGCCGGTGGCCTGCGTGCACGCCCGAGCCAGAGTCGGGCGGCGCTGTGCGCATGTCCCGAGGCATCTGCCGCCGCTCCAAGGCAAGGTCCCCGCAGTGGCCTGATCCCAGCGTCGTGGGCACCCGCTCGTGTGGTGGCGGGGGGGTGCAGCCGGGCGCGGAGGCACGGGTGTGCGCGGGGGTTTGGTCACGTGCCGCGCGGCGCGCGCTCCTGCATGTGCGGTGGGTTGCGGTGCACGCTGGAAACAAGAGTTCCACGGATCTCGTCCTGCACACACCGCGGTTTTTTGCGCAGCGTCTTCCACCCCCGAAAAAAAGCAAAATCAACAACTCCAATCGCCCCCCAAAAATGGCATCCACCGAAGTTCCCACTTTCAAATTGGTCCTCGTCGGAGACGGAGGTACCGGAAAAACCACCTTCGTCAAGAGACACTTGACCGGTGAGTTTGAGAAGAAATACATCGCCACGCTCGGTGTCGAGGTGCACCCCTTGGGTTTCCACACCAACTACGGAGAATTGAAGTTCGACGTGTGGGACACCGCCGGCCAAGAAAAGTTCGGAGGCTTGAGAGACGGTTACTACATCAACGGCCAGTGTGGTATCATCATGTTCGATGTGACGTCCAGAATCACCTACAAAAACGTTCCTAACTGGCACAGAGACTTGGTCAGAGTGTGTGAGAATATTCCTATTGTGTTGTGTGGCAACAAGGTGGACGTGAAGGAGCGTAAGGTCAAGGCACGTACCATCACCTTCCACAGAAAGAAGAACTTGCAGTACTACGACATTTCGGCCAAGTCCAACTACAACTTCGAGAAGCCATTCCTCTGGTTGGCCAGAAAGTTGGTTGGCAACCCACAGTTGGAGTTTGTCGCCTCTCCTGCGTTGGCTCCTCCTGAGGTGCAGGTCGACGCCGACTTGATGCAAAAATACCAGCAGGAGATGGAGCAGGCCACTGCTTTGCCTTTGCCTGATGAGGATGATGCAGACTTGTAGATATCCGTCAATAAAGCATTTCTATATACTGCGTAGCTGCTCCAGAAACCGGTGCCTCTCCCACTGCCGGGGGCTTCGTCTCCCCGGTCGCCGGCCCTCCATCGGCGTCGTGCGCGTACCAATTACCTGCCTGCCTGCCCCCATCCGGGTGCCCTGGCTCTACACACGGTGCCACACACCGCCAAAACGGTCCCCTCCATCTAACGAGGCCGTCCGCAACTATATGTAGGTATATATATATATATGCAGGCATGTCTATATGCAGGCAACATATATGCAGGCATGTCTATATACAGGCAACCTATATACAGGCAACCTATAGATTCGTCTCCTGGCGGGCCATGTGCACAGCCACCAGGCGAGAGTAGTCGTCGGTGTGGCGTAGCACAGAGGGAGGGGGTGGCGGCAAGGTGGCCAAATTTGGCGGCGGAGGAAGGCAAAACTCGTCGTGGAGCGGGTCGGCCCGCCTAACGGTGGATTTCTCCCGCTCCCGGAGCCGGAGTTTGGCGTACTTTTCGGGAGACGGCGCCACGGCTGCTAGGTAGTCGACGCCGACCTCGTACTTGATGTCGGAAAGATCCCATATGCCGAGCTGCTTTGCCTTCTCCTCGTAGTACTGACAATAGAGCCGGATGTGGTTTTTTCCCGAGAGATGCGACTTGCGCACACTCATGGTGTCGTGCGTGAGATAGGACTTGCAGTAGTCACAGTAGTACTTTGGCATTGGTGGTTGGCAGGAGGACGGGTGTACGGAGGTGAGATGAGTTGAGGATGCGTGGTGTACGGGTGGGGTACGTGATGTACGGGTGGGGTTCCTTGGTGTACGGGTGTGAGGACTTGGTGTACGGATGCTAGTGCTGGTGTGCGGATGCTAGTGGCTGGTGTGCGGATGTTACTAGCTGGTGTGCGGATGTTACTAGCTGGTGTGCGGAGGTTATCGGTGGTGTACGGATGTGCGGGCGAGTCGCAGCTCCGGCACCGCCGTTTTACCGCCCAGGCAGCCGTCGCAGCCGGCCAGCGGCACCAGCGTGTTTCAGCAGGCGGCCCGTGGCAGTGCACGTGACCCGGGGCCCGCCGCCGGCCAATGAGCGTCGCGGCGCGCACCAGTTTGGGCCGCGCACGCCCCGACGCTCGGGAAAGTAAACTTCTCATTTTCGGCCTGTCCTTCTCACCAAGTACACCATGTATAAGCAATCGATTGTATGTATACTGTAACTCTAGAACAGGGCGTGCCCGGAATCATGCATGACATGGCCCGGCCCTGTGGCCGTGCAGTGCCTCTGCAAGTCCACATCCATACGCCGTGCCAGGGGCCAATTTGCAAGATTAGGAACAGAACTTGAAACTTCTAGTAAGGAGGCCAGGAGTCAGGCAATGGGGATTTGGAAATTTTGATAGGAAACCAGAAAGGACCAAGTTTCAGAATTCAGAGCAAGTTTCAGAATTCAGAGCAAGTTTCAGAATTCGGACCAAGTTTCAGAATTCAGAGCAAGTTTCAGAATTCAGAGCAAGTTTCAGAATTCGGACCAAGTTTCAGAATTCAGTGCAAGTTTCAGAATTTAGGCCAAGTTTCAGAAGTCGGACCAAGTTTCAGAATTCGGACCAAGTTTCAGAATTCAGACCAAGAAATCAGCGAAATAGGGGCAGAAGAGTCTGCAGAACTTGAGGGAGAAATGCAGCCGAAATGGATAGCCTGTCAACAGCAAAAGTGGCCGGAAGAATGGAACTGCACTAAGGAGGAAATTCAACGAGAAGCTGTCAAAGCGAGAAGCAGTCAAAGCGAGAAGCAGACAAGCTTAATGAAGTTGACCGACGAGAAGCAGTCAAAGCCGAATAAAGTTGACCGACGAGAAGCAGTCAAAGCTGAATAAAGTTGATCGACGAGAAGCTGTTCTCCACAAACACTATGTTCCTGGGCGATGCGTCTCGCTGCTGGTTTCGGCGAGCTCGTCAAAGAGGCTGGAATTGAAGCATGTTTTCCCTTAGTCAGTCCATGGAATCAGTGTGGTCGTGTCATGCGCAGTGCTTGTTGTGGGTTCATTTAGGCTTGGAATCATCTTGTTATGACCTAGACCTTGCCGTGGAATTGCTGTCTAGTCGCTGCTGTGAGACTCTGCTGTGAGACTCTGCTTTCTGACTCTCTCTGCTGTGACTCTCTGCTTTCTGACTGTCTCTGTTGTGAGACTTCTGCTGTCTGACTCTCTGCTGCTCCACTCTGCTGTCTAACTGTATCTGCATGTGACTCTGCTGTCTGACTCTCTCTGCTGTGTGACTTCTGCTGTGACTCTCTGCTGTGACTCTCTGCTGTCTGACTGTCTGCTGCTCCACTCTGCTGTCTAACTGTCTCTGCATGTGGCTCTGCTGTCTGACTCTCTGCTGTGACCCTGCTGGAGACCCTGCTGGAGACCCTGCTGGAGACCCTGCTGTGACTCTGCTGATCCCTCGGATGTGGCCCTTCTGCATAAACCCGATACTAACCACAGCGTGCATTGACCTCCAAGAGATTGTTCTCTGTCACCCCACAGAGAAGCAACTTGATTGCTGATTTGTACGTCCAACAAATCAAGCAATTCAAGCCAAGCCCCGTCTCGTCGGACGCTTCCGAGGCCATCAAAAAGTTTCAGATCCCAAGCAAACCTGCCTTGCCATCTGAAGAAGTGAGCGCCGACTCGGTTGCTTCGTACGAAGCTGCCAACGTGGAGACCGAGGCTGCTCCAGCCACCGAAAACGCCCCCGCCGCCGAGGACTGGTTTGTGTTCGAGGACGACGCCGAGCACCACTAAATGCCCGCCAGCCCGCCTCAAACCCGCCGGCACATAGTCAAGACCATAGAATGCGCGTATCATAGTACTGCACACAGCACCCCCGCGTGCGCGTAAACACAGCGCTAGAAACCCGTCTGGAGTCGACACCCAGCGCCGCCCACACCAGCGCCGACCCGAGAGCCGCCCAGCACCGACCCACACATCCGGCACACCCGTACATCCGGAAGATCCGTACATCCGGAAGATCCATACATCCGGCACACCCGTACATCCGACGCACCCCAACTTCCTGACCCGCCCACTTGGACATCCGCCCATGGCCGAATACCTCAACACCGAGGCCCTCCGCAGCGCCGCCGACTTGGTCAACACCACGCTCGTGGCCAAAGGCTACGCGTCGGAAAAACTCCTTTTTCCCAGCATAAATTGGCCGCAGCTCATCGCAGATCAGCCCCAAAAAGACTCGTTGGTGCTCCACACGCAAAAGCTCGTCTACAACAACGACAAAAACATCATCAACATCATATACTCGCTCAGCCAGACCATCGACAGAACCAACGAGCAAAACAGGACGTTCAACAAGACTTTGGCGCACTCAGAGTCCGCCCTCCGCGAAAGCGAGCGCAAATTGGCCCTCAGCGAGGCCAGAAACGGCAAATTGGAGGCCAAAATAGACCACGTGGCCCGTTTCCAGACCAACAGCCTCAAGGCGCAAATCCGGGCGTTGCAGAAGGCGCAGAAGGCGCACAGCCTGGAGATCCACAAGCTCCGCAGCCTCAACTGCGAGTTGCAGGCGAAATACGACGTGGAAATGCGGAAAAAAGCCGTGGAGGTGTCCAGCCTCAAGGACAAGCTTTTGGATTCCCGCAATCTCTCCAACACGCTCAGCTACGGCAACCCGTCGCTCAAAAGAGACGCTCCGGGCGAAACAAACTCCAATGTGGTGTACAACAACAAGGCCATCGTGGACAATTCCCAAGCGGCGGCAAAACCGCAAGGCCTCGACACGTTCGTCACGCAGCAGTACGAGCTGATTGCGGCGCAGCTCTCGGACCTCATTGAGAACCTCATGACCGAGAACTTGCGGTATTCGAAGTTCATCAAGGAGACCAGTCTGTACATGCACACCGTGAATGGGAAGATGCTGCCCGTGGGGTTGAAAAACGGCGTGCAGCCTGGCATTCCCAGCCCGTCGGACTTCATTGACGTCAACGCGAAGGTGGACGGCACCTCGGAGATCGAGCCGTTTGCCGAGGTTTCTCGGCCGCTTCTCTCCAACATCTACAGCCATTTCCATAATCTCCAGGGCTTATTGGACGCGTTGGCGCCGGCGGCGGGCGGCGAGTCCGAAACCAGGAACACCGTGCAGCAGTTGATGCAGGAAAACAAGGTTTTGCAGGAGAATTGGACCGACGCCATGAACGCGTTGGATGAGTGGAAATCCTACAACCGTGGAGCGGCGTCTAAGAAGCGGAAGACGGGTACGTGAGTGCCGAGTTGGAGCGGCGTCCAAGAAGCGGAAGACCGGCACGTGAGTGCCGACATGGAGAGGTGCTGTGGCTAGGGGAGGCAGGCACGTGAGTGCCTGCCCGAATCTTGTGGTTTGAAGAGTTCTTCAAGCAGGGCCAGGATACGGGGTCACGTGTTTCAAGCTTGAGTGCAAACGAAAGGCAAGGAAAAGCAAGGAAAAGCCAAGGAAAAGTGCCAGGCCGTCTAGGGCTGCAAAGCGAAGATGAAAGAGCTCTTTGAGCATGGCTACAAATCTTGGACTTGCTGAATTCTTTCTGTGGCTCGACAGCCTCCGTCACTCTGGCGACGCCTTTTACTAACGTCCTCCAAGTGCTGCCGAAGAAAGCCCACGTGATATCTGAAACTATGCAGTTCTCAGGTTTTTGGCTTGGCTTGAACCCAACAATTGGATGTTCCCCTATCCTTTTCCTGCCGATTCCATGGCTTCCGAATCTCCTCGTGAACCTGTTCCTCTTTCTGGCCGTCTGAGTCTACGGCTCCGACCGTCTGTCTCCAACTGTTTCCGACCGTCTGTTTCGAACGGTTTTCGGCCGTCTGTCTCCAACTGTTTCCGACCGCCCGAGTCTCCATGCAGAGCTAGGAGCTCGTCGATTTCGTGCTCGATGTCGAAAATGGGCTCCGGAGCAAGAACACCTGCTTTCGTCAACCGCTTTCTGGCCTTCAGATCGGCTACAAACTGCTCGTGCCTCTCCAACTTCTCCGCCAATCTGGCCTCTTTCTTCTGTTGTTGCAGCAACTTTTTGGCGGCCTTTTTCGCCCGATTGGCCTTCTGCTTGACCTTTCGCTGTGTTATCGTGGCAAGACGGCAGTTTTCGGGGTCCTCCATCTGTTCGAGCTTCATGGCAAGAATCTCCCGGGCCCGGATGCGGTTTTTGTCCTGAGACCGCAGGTACTGCGAGTCGACGACGATGCCTGTTGGCTTATGCAAGATCTGTACCTTGGAATTGGATTTGTTGACCTTTTGGCCGCCCGGCCCGCCGCCCTTAACGAATTTCTCCTCCAACTCGTCTTCTTTGATGAGCCACATTGGGCGTGGCGGTAGTGCACGGTTCGATTTGTGGAACACTGGCGTCGTGGAAAACGCCATTTTGACAGCCCATGGCAACATGGCGCTCTTTGTTTGCCACGGATGCTCTGAAAGAGCTCTTTTGGCAGCTGTCTTGCAGCCTGTGGCTCTCCAGAGAGAAAGCATGGGGAGATGCCAACGGTCGCATCGACCCAGTGGATATGATGCACACCCGTACACCAGCCACTAAAGTTTTTGCTGGGGAGGCTGTATTCGGCAATGGACTTGGCTGCTGTATTTGGCTGCTGGATGTAGCTGCTGAATTTGGCTGCTGTATTTGGCTGCTGTATTTGGCTGCTGGATGTAGCTGCTGAATTTGGCTGCTGAATCTGCTGGTATTCCTTGTTCTGCTATTCAATGCCGTCCGAAACCACTCCAATTCCCGGCCATTAATAGGAGCTGGTCTAGCAAGTTGGCCGGCGATATAAGAGCCCACCGAGATTTTCTGCCTCGGTTGAACGTGTACAAGGAAACCGCTGAGCCTCCACATTTGACTGGTACGTCGCCGCTGCAGTTGCTTGGACGGACGCTCCCTCGAAAAAGAACCAAAAGAGATGCAGGGAGTCTTTGATGATATGTGGACCGGACCGAGAGGTGGCTGCAAGTGGCGTCCAAAGACGTGTTTTTGGCCGTCTCTATCTGTACCTGTGCGCACCCACATTCCATGCATTAACATGCATGAATGAGGCCGCAAAAGGGCCCGAGGCCGCCGAACACAATCCTGGTCTTGTGCTGCAGCCTAGCAATTTGTTCTCGGTGCAGCAGGTACGAAATCGGCACCCCAGAGGTATGTTGCCGCACGCCGACCACTTTGTGTTTCCGTCTATAAAAGGACCTCAGGCTGCCGTTTTGCCGCCATCTCATCACCAACCCAAAGCAGAATCAGTGAGCGTGAATCGCCACTACCAATTCGTCAACCGCCAACCCACGCCAACTGCCTTCATGTCCTGCTTTGGTGGGAAAATGAAAAACCTTCAGCGCTTCCGGCGCAGACCAAAAGCAAAGGAGGCGCCTACATCTCCAGAGGCCACCAAGCAAATTGGCCATCTGGCGCCTATTGTGGTTCCGCCACCAGCTGTGCATCAAGCCGATTACTGGATGCACGAATCCCGGGAGGCCCTAGAAAAAGTCACCAGAAGCCGTCCTTTGGTGATCACAGCTAATCTGCCTCCAGAGCCCATTTCAAAAACCCAAGCAGCCTCGACTCATGCAGCAAACGCGACCGGCCACGCAGGCACAGGCTCGAGGAAAAGCGAGCCGCTTCGTCGGTTTCGGGGAAGAGTTAAGAGGAGAAAAGGCAAGAAATCGAAGATGGCAGCTAAGCAGAGAAGCCATAGTGATGCCGCTCAAACGGGAAAGCCGCTTGAGCCAAGACAGGCAATCGCAAACGGCCAGGACCTGAGCCTGGGCGACTCTTGCTATGTCTCCAAAACAGATGTTGAAGCATCAGTGCTGGAGGTGCCTTCAGATGACTCTTCTTTTGAGTGTCGTTATTTGGAGCTTGAAACTCGCGGCTTCGTGACTGACTGTTCCAGTCCAACAAAAAGCGCACAGGGAACAAACGTTGCGTATTCGTTTGCGGAGCTCAACGAAGAGGCTCTTGGTGCCGACCTGTGTCTGGCATCCAGCTCCAGCTCGATTTCTAAATTTGATTCGTTGCTTCTTTGCTACCAGGAGCCGAGAAAGTCTGGTATTGAGGATGGGGACGGCAGCGAGGAGGTTGGAACCTTCAATGCTTGGAAAACAGTGGAGACTTTGGACGCTGCCGAAACTTCAGATTGCCTGCTTTACGAGGCACCGGAGCCGCAAACTCCAGATTTGCCGGCGCCGGTGTTTGCAGCCAAATTGGTGTTTGCAGTTGTCTCACCGGAACTTTCAGCTGAATCACCGGAACTTTCAGCTGAATCACCGGAACTTTTAGCTGAATCACCGGAACTTTCAGCTAAATCACCGGAACTTTCTGTTGATACACCCAAAACCCCAACTGCCATCAAATCGTGTGTCTTCTCGGTCAAAAAAGCCCGCCTCACGAACCCCCAGTACAAGTTGAAGTGCTCCGAGAAACTCGTGCGGCGCGAGTCCAGAGAGCTCAAGTCAATCTCCATTTCTTGGAACATCCGAGAAAGTCATTTGGAAATATGTGGACTCAGCTTTGAGAGTCCGTTCTCGATGAGCCCTCGGGCAAGCTTGCAGCCCAGTCTTTCCCTTCTGGTTCTGAATAGCGCTGCTTCTTTGGCGCAGCTCAAAGGATGTGCTCCAGATTCTCCAGAAACATTATCCTTGGTGCCGTTTTCCCCGGAAATCCCAGAAACATTGTCCTTGGTGCCGCTCTCCCCGGAAATCCCAGAAATCTCCCCGGAAGCTCGTCGTTCGGAACCCTCTACGCCAGAACCAAGCCAGCCAGAGGTGTCAACCCTGGACAGTTCCCACAACCTCAGCAGCCCCAATGTGTGCTCCAAAATGGAAAAAGCATGGTGGGAGTTCGACTCGGACCACGAACAAAACCCGCAAAGCGAAATTCCCGACGAAAAAGCCAACAAAAACGACAAAAGCTCGTCAGACGACGACGGCCACAAAGAAAGCGCCGTTGTTCCGCAAAAGCTGATTTTCCGCAAAGCAACGCAAGAACTGGAGCCCACAGACTTGTTCTCCGAGTGCTTTGCCCACTTGGACAGCACGCCGGACGAGCCAATCTCCACGTGTGTGGAAGACTCGTGTCTCTACAAGTTGATTTTCCCCGAGGAAGACGAGCCGCCCTACAAGTTCCAGTCCGCCGGGTTCATGAAGGAATTAAGCTCATTCGTGGAGAAGAGCAGCCTGGACTTTGACCACCCGCAAGCCGAGCCGTGTGCAAGCGGCGACGAGTGCGCCAACAGCGGCGCCACTGTTGACGATGGCGAGACATGCATCACCGATGTGAAGAAGCCGGCACGGGCGGAAGACGACGCCACGTACGACTACATCGAGATGTGCCAGCAGATGTTTGTCAACGGCGCATCGTTCTGGATGCAGACAGAGTTGCTTCTCTTGCAGATGGAAGACGCGGTAGCGATTCCATTGAAGAAAAAGAAAAAAGAGATCAAGTTCGAGGAGGACATCGATGAAAACTGCCCGCAAATCCGCATCACGTGCGAGGACGACGAGACGGAAGTGGAGATGGAGGACAACGACATCCGCAAATGGAACTTGCGGGAGCTGCGGCCCAAGAAGAAGCCGCTCATGCGGGGGTGCTTGCGGAAGGAGCCGAAGATGTACGAGAAGAAGACGAGCGGCTGCCACCTGGAGAAGGTCGGTTTCAAGATCTTGACCAATCTCATGGAGAACGTGGAAAACATGGGCAAGAAGCTTGACGTGACGTGCAAGGGCCGGCGGGCCCGCCACACGATTCTTGCCACGCTCAAGGAGTTCGAGTTGATTCTCTTCAACATCAAGCACTTTGAGGCGGACGTGAACTACGAGAGCATCATCCACTACATCAAGAAAATCCTCCGGCTCCGGCGCAAATTGGGCGAGATGTTGTCGCTCACGTGCGGGCTCCAGACCGAGTACGTGTTGGTGGCGGAGGCTGTGCAGGACGACCGGCCCAGCACGGACTTTGACCGCCAGTACTGGATGCAGAGGCTTCGGCGGTGCATCCAGCTGATCCGGCACCTGCGCAAACAACTCCGCAAGGTCAAGGCCGACATCCAGGAGACGTTGCGGACGTTCACGGAGAAAACAACCGTCCTCTTCAAGCAGAGCCGCCGGATATTGAAGATGCGAGACGACTTGTTGGTGCAGTACCAGCGGTTCATTTTGGCCAACCAAGTGAGCAGTGACGACTTGCAGTCTTCGTTGGAGAGCCTACGGTCCTTCAAAGAGTTTTTGGCGCTCTACTCGACCATCTGCACGGATGGCTTCAAGCGACTTTTGTGGGACGACATCAATGTGTTGAATGAAAGCCGCGTGATCTTCGAGAAGATGAACCGGCACTTTGGTGAGAGCATCAAGCGGCAGCAGATGACGCTTCGGGGCCTCCGGCGGCCCAACGAGCTCAGCCCCACGGACCACCGGTCCAAATACAATTTCCGGCGGGAAATTTCCTTGCTAAAGAAAGAAAAGCGTGCCCGCCGCCGCAAGGGCCGCGTCCACTGATAGACGGTGCTAGCTATATAGACAAGAATAGAACATTCAAGACGCTGTAGGCAGGCGGACGGTTATTATGCAACAGGAGACGCGTCCTGCTGCTCGGGCTTTGTCGGGCATATTCTGCATGTGCGGACTGCATACAAGCGATTGTCGCAGCACGTCATGACCCAAGCGCTTGCACTGAAGTGCACGGAGCCCGCCTGGCGCACTTTTGAGATGCAGACGTGCATTCTAGCGCGTAAATGATATGCATGGCCGGCATATGGGATCCCCTTGCATAACAAATGCAGATCCAGATTCAAGAGGCAGGCGTGTCACGTGAACAGCCGAAGCAGAGGTAAACGGTCAAAGAAAGAACGATAAAATGAAAAAAAATATGTATATAGAAAAATAGGAATATTTAATAACGAGTATTGAAAGCAAATAACAATAAAACAGAAAAGAAAATAACAATAAAACAAGAAATAAAAAACAAATAAAAAAAAGGAATAAACAAAAAAAATCAAATTATATTTATTATTTACTAGATGTATCAATTTATTATTTTCCAAATTTTCAATTTATATTTGTCAATATTAAATCTTATTTCTACCACTCTTTTTTATGAATACTGGAGGTTATGAATGTGCAATCAAGAAGAAAGAAGAAACAAGAATCAAGAAGAAAGAAGGAACAAGAAACAAGAAGCAAGAATCAAGAGTCAAGAAACAAGAAGAAAAGTCTAAATCAAGAGAGTTATAGCTTTCATTTACCACTATAAACGTAATAGTCGCTGAAATAGCAGGTGGTACAAAGCAGGTACGATGTTAGCAAAATAGGGAACCACCGGCAAACGGGCACGTTATAAGTAGTGCATTTAGCCCAAGCCAATCTACCGGGTGATGGCTCCATCTTATCTTTTAAGTTTTATTACTTATGATTTCTCTCTTTATAGTTATATTTATCATCTTTTTCCTGGTAAATATCATCTTTTTCCTGGTAAATATCTTCTATTTCCTGGTATTTATCTTCTGTTTCCTGGTAAATATCATCTTTTTCCTGGTAAATATCATCTGTTTCCTGGTATTTATCTTCTGTTTCCTGGTAAATATCTTCTGTTTCCTGGTATTTATCTTCTGTTTCCTGGTAAATATCATCTTTTTCCTGGTAAATATCTTCTGTTTCCTGGTAAATATCATCTATTTCCTGGTATTTAACATCTTTTTCCTGGTAAATATCATCTATTTCCTGGTAAATATCATCTTTTTCCTGGTATTTATCATCTGTTTCCTGGTAAATATCATCTGTTTCCTGGTATTTATCTTCTGTTTCCTGGTAAATATCTTCTATTTCCCAGAGTTATTCCTGAGATCCTTATGAGACGGCTCTGCTATAATTCAAATATACAGTAGATATTTTGAATCATAAAGTCATGGCTTTGATACCAATATTTATACAGCTTACCATAGTAAGAATAGAAAGCATGGAAATGGGGTACGGAGATTTTTTTATTCCATCAATTTGTACGCTTTTCACGCTGTTACTAAGGTAGCCATAGTGAAAATTAGAATGAACATGATGTCATTCACGGAAATATTATCACTGTTATCGTGCAGCGATTATAATTTCAAACCAACTCCACAATAACCATTTGATCTATACCCTTTTTTAATCAGCTTTATTTCTTTTCTATAAACCGTTATTGGTTTATTATTTCGTTCTCTAAGTCTTGTATGAAGATTATTCATTATTTGGCCTTGATACAGCTAGACAAGCCATAGAGACGAGCCATAGAGACGAGCCATAGAGACAAGCCATAGACCGTAAGAAAAGACCGTAGGACAAGATAGTAAGAAAAGACCGTAAGACAAGATAGTAAGAAAAAACCGAGTGCATACGATTAATCATCAGTCCTCTATAATACAGATGTAAAATACACCGTAACTAGGTAGGGGTATAGAGTAATGATAAATACCAGGGAACGTTAGAAACAAGACTCTGTGCATGCTATTCTGGAAGCTATGCTTCTAGAGCTTTTCCATTACACTCTGTATTAGCGTGTATTGTGTTACCGCTGAAAAACTCCCTCGCGGGCAACCTGTGGGAAACTCAGCTCCTTATATATTATCCCAGTTACGGGATCCTGCACAAATCTTGTTTCAGACCCATGTCATATGCAGGTTGCACCTGCACACATACCTTGCATCTCGGTACGTCCTTCCTAGATTCGTTTCCTAACAGGGAAAAGTAAAATCATGCACCTGCATAAGGTTCAGCAAAACTTGCAGCCGCAGCGACCCCGCGCACCCGTGCCTCCGGAGGCGGCCTGCAGGCAGGCGCGCGACGCGCCCCATCAATTAACTCTTTCCGCTAAAATTATCCCCTACCCCCTTATGTCCTACGAACGTTCCGAAGTGTACAGCGCCCAGGTGCTTCCCGGCGAAGAGCCGCAGGACAGCTCGTTCAATGAAATCACCAAGGCCTTCCGCACGTTCATCCTCGAGTTCCGCCTCAACAATCTGTTCATCTACAGAGACCAGCTCCGTGAAAACCTCCTCATCCGAAACTACTTTCTCCGCGTCAACTCCGAACACTTGATCGGCTTCAACGAGGAGTTGAATAAGAAGTTGGCCGACCTGCCCGGTGAAATGGTGCCCCTTTTCGAAAACGCCATTTCGGAAATCGCCAAGAGAATCGCATACTTGTCCAACGAAGACGTGCCACGTGACTTCCCGGGGTGCCAGCTCATCTTGTACTCCAATGCACGGCCGATCTCCATCCGGAACTTGGACTCGGACCACATCTCCAAAATCGTGCGTGTGGCCGGCATCATCATCCTGAGCCTGGTGTTGTCGTCGCGTGCCACGCTGGTGCTGTTGTTGTGCAGAAACTGCAAGCACACCATGAAAATCAAGGTGGCGTCCGGGTTCGGCCCGCTCAACTTGCCGCAGAAGTGCTTGGCCAATCACAACTACGACGAGCAGCACTCGCAGCAGAAGTGCCCTCCCGATCCGTATGTGGTTGTGCACGACAAGTCCACGTTCATCGACCAGCAGGTGTTGAAGTTGCAGGAGGCCCCCGATGCCGTGCCCGTGGGCGAAATGCCCCGCCACATCATCGTGCACGTGGACCGCTACTTGACCAACCAGGTGGTGCCGGGCACCCGCGTGACGCTCGTGGGCACCTACTCCATCTACCAGCTGAAGCAGCGTGCGTCCGCCAACGTCAACACCGTGGCGATCCGCAACCCCTACCTCAAGGTTTTGGGCATTCAGACGGAGGTCGACACCGCTGCGCAGGGCTTGACCTTCAGTGAGGAGGAAGAAGAGGAGTTTTTGCGCTTGTCTCGCATGCCCAATCTCTACGAGGTGTTCTCGCGCTCCATTGCGCCCTCTATCTACGGGAACGACGACATCAAGAAGGCCATCACCTGCCTTCTCATGGGCGGCTCCAAGAAAATCCTCCCTGACGGGATGCGTCTTCGTGGAGACATCAACGTGCTTCTTTTGGGAGACCCCGGAACGGCGAAGTCGCAGTTGTTGAAGTTTGTGGAGAAAATCTCCCCGATTTCCGTGTACACGTCGGGAAAAGGTTCCTCGGCTGCTGGTTTGACTGCGTCGGTGCAACGAGACCCGCAAACAAGGGATTTCTACTTGGAAGGAGGCGCCATGGTGTTGGCCGATGGAGGTGTTGTCTGCATAGATGAGTTCGACAAGATGCGAGACGAGGACCGTGTAGCCATTCACGAGGCCATGGAGCAGCAAACGATATCCATTGCCAAGGCCGGAATCACCACGGTTTTGAATTCTCGAACGTCTGTTCTCGCCGCGGCAAACCCGATCTTCGGCCGCTACGACGACTTGAAGAGCCCGGGCGAAAACATCGACTTCCAAACAACCATTCTTTCCAGATTCGACATGATCTTCATTGTCAAGGACGACCACAACGAGGCGAGAGACAAGTCCATTGCGCAGCATGTGATGAACATCCACACCGGCAATGGCACCAGCCAAAACGAAGCCGCTGAGGGCGAGATTCCCATCGACGTGATGAAGCGGTACATCCAGTACGCCAAGGCCCGGTGTGCGCCCCGATTGACGCCCGAGGCGCTGGAGAAACTCTCCTCCCATTTTGTGGCCATCAGACGTCGGTTGCAGGTCAACGAGGCGGATATGAACGAAAGGTCGTCGATTCCCATCACCGTGCGGCAGTTGGAGGCTATCATCCGTATAGCGGAGTCGTTGGCCAAGTTGACGTTGTCTCCGATCGCCACTGTGGAGCACGTGGACGAGTCCATCCGGATCTTCACGGCATCCACAATGAACGCAGTGGACCAGGGCATTCAGAGCGGGAACTTGATGGCGACGGGCAAGTTTGCCGAAGAGATCAAGGTGGTGGAGCACGAGTTAAGACGCCGCTTGCCCATTGGCTGGTCGACTGCATACAAGACCCTACGCCGGGAGTTGGTGGAATCTGGCAAATCCAGCCCTGAGGCCTTGGACAAGGCCTTGCATATCATGGAGCGTCACGAGGTGATTCGCTTCCGCCACCAAAGGCAGAATATCTACAGAATTGGAGTGTGAACGCCGCTTTAAACCGTACCGGGCTAATATCCATGAACCGGCTAAACACTACGCCGGCTGATGCCGGCTAGATAGTACGCCAAAAGACCGTACGCCAATCATTACTCCCACCCATCTGCCCAAATACCCTGTGTGCTACGTTTGGCAGGCTTGGTTGCCTGTATCCAGTGCGGTCCTGCACACAAGCGCATATACGCAATTTTTTCTACCGACTCCAAACTCACCACCATGGCCGAATTCCTTGAGTACGTACCATGCCACCGCAGCCCTGACTGTTTGTCACCTGTATACTAACAGCAGACCCAAGAACACCAATCCCAGAGGCATTCCCGAGGCGCCTTTCATCGAGAGAGTGGAGGATGTCATCAAAAACCCAGACAAGGAGTTCGAGTCTGTCTTGTCGGCGTTCCAAGATCGCTTGCAGCAGTATAAGTACATGGAGCTCTCGAAAAAGCAGCAGTTGGCCGACTTGAACATCAAAATCCCAGACATCGAGAAGAACATTAGCGTGATTCGCCACATCAAGGACACAAAGGACAGCGACGACGACAAGATCGTGGCCAATTATGAGCTAGACTCCACATTATACACCAAAGCCGAGATTGACGTGCAGAACTTGCAAAACGTGGCGTTGTGGCTCGGGGCAGACGTCATGTTGGAGTACCCATTGGACGAGGCCGTGGAGCTCTTGCAGCTGCGGTTAGAGAACAACAAGTCTCTGTTGCAGGTTGTAGAGGAAGACTTGGACTTTTTGAGGCAAAACATCACCACCATGGAGGTCAACACCGCCCGCTTGTACAATTGGGATGTGGAGAGACGGAAGAAGTTGCGGGAAGCCAGCGCATAGACAAATTCAACGAATAGAGCCTGCTGTGAAGCCAAGGAGATATCCCTGAGTTTTGACGATCAACATTTGCGATCTCGGTCATGGAGATTCAATTGAGTTGATCGAGATCCGATTGGTAGGATCTTGCATGAATGACTATCGCCAATAATCTCAAACGGTCTTTCGGCAGCTTGTTTGCTTAGGCAAATGAATAGATACGGCTCCTCTCCATGCAAACATCAGTGATTGGTAGACATTCAGTCTTATATGACCCTTTGAGACAAGCTTCTGTTAAACAGTCAGGTCTTTGAAACGAACTTCTGTTGAAACAGTCAACTCGAACAGTCAATTCGACAGTCAACTAGAACAGTCAATTCGAACAGTCAACTCGAACAGTCAACTCGAACAGTCAACTCGAACAGTCAACTCGAACAGTCAACTCGAACAGTCAATTCGAACAGTCAACTCGAAACCGTCAACTCTTTAGAACAGTCAACTCTTTGAGTGGTCAAACTCATCATTTGTCTGAATGCCTTGAAACACGAGATGGGCTCGTAGACCTCTTTCGGTCACACAATTCAACCAAGCCATGGGGGATTCAATGCAAAAAAAGCTCCCCACTCGTAGCGGACCAAACTCGAGCCCGTGGGCACAAATCACGGCAAAAAAGTGTCCAAAAACTGCCTTCTTAGAGGCCGTGGCGGGGTCGCAGACCTCACAGCATTCGGCAGCGTCAAATCGTCAATGGCAACATCCTCATCGCCCTGGTCGGGCAGATCAGGCGACGCCGACCGGGAGATCGGGGCATAGCCCGACGGGTGTATATGCAGGAATCCCCTATGGTAGCACGCCACGGCCCGGGAAATGCCGTCAACACAAAGCCCCGAGCCAAGAAGAAGATTCTGCGTGTACAAGCGCCCCACAACGGCGCCCACCACACACGGCACAATCGACAGCACGCCGTGGTTAAGCATGAGGAGTGCATATAGCGCGTGGATCTGGAAGTGGTTGGACAACGTCAAGTACACGCCGGAATCCGGCGATTCCCCCGACAGGCGGTCGTTTCCCCTCTTGAGCAAGACCCGAAACGTGTACAATACCGGCACATAAGTGCCATGGCAGATGTACACCAGCGAAAGCACCGCCAATGGCCCGGGCGCCACGGAATTGAAGGCCGTATCGAAATAGGCCATGTGGAAGTTGCCGCCAATGGAAGAGCAGAGCGCATAGATGCCCAAAACGGAAAACTGGCCCAAAAAGAGCGCCAAAAACGTCAAAACGGCGTTATAGGCGGCAAAGGTCACGAGGAGAGCGGCGTACTTGGCGGAACCGAAGAATCTCTCGACGGTTTTGAAGTGGAACCAGAGGAGAGTGCATAGAATCAAGTCCGACTCGTTTGCCACGGCGATTTGTGCCGTGATCATGCGCCAGTACTGGTGGTACTGGAGGATGTGGGGGTTGAGCGAGAGGGAGGCGAAGTGCTTGAGGTAGAAGACCAGGAGGGCGACACTGCACACTGCGAGGAGCAGCATCACGTGCTTGGTGACCTGGGTATTGACGAACGCCTTGATGGGCGTTAATTGGGGCATTGGAGGGGCCGCAGTGTGGAGTGACGGGGTCGGGGTGGGATGAAGTCGGGTGCACGGGTGCACAGGTGTGAGACAATGGTGTACGGGTGTTTTGGTATTTTGGTGTACGGGTGTATCGAGTGGTGTACGGGTTTCCTACGACATGTACGGGTTTAAAAATGTATCTGGTGTACGGGTGTGTCGCTGGTGTACGGGTGTAAGAGAAACCCGTACATCCTCACCACCCACAACTGACGTCTCCCTGACATTTTCTCCCTCCGACGCCTTCTTGAAGGCCCTTCTGCCGCAGGCAAAGGAGAAACGGAGTCAACACTCAAGGGCCTCTCGGACTCAAGCATTTTAGTCCAGGGATCACCAGAACACATCAACAGCACGAAGGTGGCACGAGCCGTACGCCAAAAGTTCGCAAACATCGTGCTTTGAGTCTCGAGCAATGGAGTGGGAGATGGCGGCGACTATACATCAAGACGTATTCTGCATTGCTGAATTACTGTATAGTATTCTGCATTGGTTTCTGTATTCTGCATGGCTGAATTACTGGGCTGGTCTCTTTCTCCTTGCCCCAATCTCTCATCTTGCTTGCCATATCATGTCCCGTGGTTCGGTCAGAAAGTACAGACTACTCTTGAGAGGAGGCTCAGAAGTTCTCCATTAAAAGTATTGAAAATGACTACGAACCATGCAGTGGCTGAATATCTTTGGAGAAGTTCTGGTTCACTTGGAGCCTCTACCGCCAGAACGTCACCGAACAAGTGATCCATTTGGGCCGCAGCCCCTGCTTCTATCAAGCATTGAGCTTTGAGCATTGAGCTTTGAGCTTTGAGCAGGTAATGCGCATAGGGCGCACTGTGTTATTTGTCCAAGATTGCCAATCCAGTTGATAGCCTGAACTGAGTAAGGGTCAGTTAAGGATTTAGCATGATGAGTCAACATGAAAGCAGCATGAAAGCAGCATGAAAGCAGCATGAAAGCAGCATGAAAGCAGCATGAAAGCAGCATGAAAGCAGCATGAAAGCAGCATGAAAGCAGCATGAAAGCAGCATGAAAGCAGCATGAAAGCAGCATGAAAGCAGCATGAAAGCAGCATGAAAGCAGCATGAAAGCAGCATGAAAGCAGCATGAAAGCAGCATGAAAGCAGCATGAAAGCAGCATGAAAGCAGCATGAAAGCAGCATGAAAGCAGCATGAAAGCAGCATGAAAGCAGCATGAAAGCAGCATGAAAGCAGCATGAAAGCAGCATGAAAGCAGCATGAAAGCAGCATGAAAGCAGCATGAAAGCAGCATGAAAGCAGCATGAAAGCAGCATGAAAGCAGCATGAAAGCAGCATGAAAGCAGCATGAAAGCAGCATGAAAGCAGCATGAAAGCAGCATGAAAGCAGCATGAAAGCAGCATGAAAGCAGCATGAAAGCAGCATGAAAGCAGCATGAAAGCAGCATGAAAGCAGCATGAAAGCAGCATGAAAGCAGCATGAAAGCAGCATGAAAGCAGCATGAAAGCAGCATGAAAGCAGCATGAAAGCAGCATGAAAGCAGCATGAAAGCAGCATGAAAGCAGCATGAAAGCAGCATGAAAGCAGCATGAAAGCAGCATGAAAGCAGCATGAAAGCAGCATGAAAGCAGCATGAAAGCAGCATGAAAGCAGCATGAAAGCAGCATGAAAGCAGCATGAAAGCAGCATGAAAGCAGCATGAAAGCAGCATGATAAGTTAACATGAAGAGGTGAAACCCATCCCTAAGTTCCTTCATATACTGAAGGATTGGTGTTGGCTATGATGGCCGAATGCACCCGAATTACCACCGCTGAACGAAAGCTGGGTGTACCAAGTCTGCCTGGTAGCTTTGCTGATCCTCGACACAGCCCCGCCGGTGCAACATGGCTTCTTCAAGGACCTCTTCAAGGACCATCGAGTCAAGCTCGGGCGTTCCAAAATCTCCCAGGGACGAGTCGAACGTCCGATCTCAAGATATCAATACATTACAGTCTTGCGCCTTAACCAACTTGGCCACCGGAAGATTGTTACGGGGACTGCATATTTCCGGGCCAGTGCCACGCATTACCACCCACCGCCGAACATGTACCGAATGGTTGGAGTAGGAATGATATCTGCTGGCAGGCTTCTTTCCCTCCTTCACGTTTTCAGTCGTCACAAGTTTCAGTCGCCACAAGTTTCAGTCGTCACAAGTTTCAGTCGTCACAAGTTTCAGTCGTCACAACTTTCAATCGTCACAAGTTTCAGTCGTCACAACTTTCAGTTCGTTCTGCAAAGAGGAGTAGCACCATTGGCCTCAAACATTTGATGGGGTGTTTGGCACGGCAATTCATTCTTCAGCGGGCCATGGTCCTTGTGAAGGAATCCACTGTTCCACTCGTGCTGCCATCGGGTCTCTCCACGGATTCGGTACATAATTCTGACTTGTCTGGCAAATACAGCTATGGGGAGCTCCGCAAAACCGTGTCGACTTTCAAAACAACAATTCGCCTGTGAAACCTGACCTCCGGCACCAGGCCTCCTCGTTTTTCGCCAAAACCTCCTCCCCAACCCCGAACTCAAAACAAAGGCTTCAATGATACTAAATACGTCCTAACCGAGGTCAGAGAGAAACTTGACCAGCAACAGACCGAGTTGGAGACGTTCACAAGAAGAGGCACTTATCGAGACGGAAGCTTTGTTGAACTCCTTTTTTCACCTAGATTGTTGGGTCTCCTTCAAGAGGTTATGGCTTTTGTGGAGTGTACCATTCTTTAACGAGAGGTCAAGAAATCTCCGCTCTTTTCAAACTCAGCACAAGTATTGCATTGCTGTCTAGTCCTTTTCTCCGAGACTTGGACGTCTTGACTGTTTCGGTCGTCTTGACTGTTTTCGGTCGTCTTGAGCCACGCAATCGCCTGGTCTGAGTCAACAGTGACCCTATCACCGTTGGCCAGGTCCACCTCAGTTCTTGCATCTTCACCAAGGCCTCTTGCCACTTGGCTCAGCTCATCCAGGAATGGAAGTACCAGAGGCAGTCCAGCTTTGCATGGCCGCAGTCTTGCTTTCTCGACATGTCAGAGCACCCCCAGTTCAACAGTCAGCCATCACGGCCTTGGACTTGGAACCTCTATACGTCAAAATAACTCACAAAATCAAATATACTTATAATTTATTGTTTCCTGAGGATTCATAAATGTATTTAATCAACAGTATTAATACCATACTTCTATGATATCTATTAATATCAAAGAATTTTATTTGATTTTGGTGTCTCTATTTCTATAAATCCTTTTCTGCTAACCTTTATTATATCTTGATAATCGAAATATAGATAATCTAGTTTTTTATTAGATAATAATTTTGAGTATTCATATTTTCATTAATTTACATTTTGTGAGAAAACCTAAATTTTACACTATTTTGTATATCTGTTACTTTAGTTTTTCCCTCTAATTCTATATGTAATGAATTTAACATTGATTAACTTCTAATATATTTTGTTTACAGTACTACCTTGAACAACGATAAATCATCAGCATATCTAATATAATTAATATCAACCTTAGTTAAAGAAGTGTTAGTTTTTTCATTGTACTATTAAATCTCTTCAAACTTTATAGGGTTTTACAATCATTTCATTTCTAGCTTTACGTATTCCCCTATTATTCTATTTATTCCAAACTATGTTTAGTAGTTAGAGGTGAATTATACTTTTATTTTAACTCTTCTATAAATAGATCTGTAATAATATATTACATAATAACGGTAATACATTCTGGGTTACTTCAACCTGATTAATATGTAAATGTACACCTTTTTGAATTAAAATTTAGTACTGGTCTCCTGAACGGCGGCTCGAAGGCGAAGGACTCGAGCCAAATCACGTGTTGATACCAGCTTCCAGATCACGATCCACTTACGCACTGACATGATAGAGCGTCGAGTCGTGGGAAGCCTGGGGCCATCACTGTGTCATCTGAGTGGAGTCGACCTCAAGAATACGAGTAAGACACGAGTCAACTTCCACTTTTGAAGAGGAACAAGCTTTCTCCAGTGTATTGAGTATGGTGTAGCTGTAACTGTATCACTGCAAAGTATAACTGTATACTATAGTGTTACTATAACTGTATACTATAGTGTGACTGTATTAATATATAGTGTTACTGTATCACTGTGTTACTTTATAGTATTACTGTATACTATAGTATTACTGTATTACTGCATACTGTATCACTGTAAAGTATTACTGTGTCACTGTATACTATAGTATTGCTGTATTACTGTATTACGTATAGTATTGCAGTATACTGTATAGTAATATTGAATTACTGTATTACGCATAGTATTACTGTGTTACTGTATTACTATATAGTAGTACGTATAGTATTGCTGTATACTGTATACTATAGTATTTCTGTATTACTGTATTAAGTATAGTATTGCTGTATACTGTATAGTAATATTGAATTACTGTATTACGTATGGTATTACTGTGTTACTGTATTACTATATAGTAGTACGTATAGTATCACTGTATAGTGTTACTGTATTACGTATAGTATTGCTGTATACTGTATAGTATTACTGTATACTGTATAGTATTACTGTATTACGTATAGTATTGCTGTATACTTATAGTATCACTGTATACTTATAGTATTACTGTATACTTATAGTATCACTGTATACTGTATAGTATCACTGTAGTATCACTGTATACATAGTGTTATAAATAACAAATAAGGATCACCTTTCTATCTAATATATAGCAGAAAGCGATTCATAGCAGCTAAACAAGATTCAAAAAGGTCAAAGAGGAAATAACACCCACGAATTCCCAACCAATATGAATTCTGATTATCAATACTGTACTATACAATCAAAGAGTATAATATAAAAAATGGAGATTTCGCTTTAGCAGAAGCTTGTGGATTATTCGCTTTAATGATCGCTTTTATATTACGCTGTTTGATTATCGACCTTATAGGAATATCGAATTCGTATAATAATATTTTTGGCTGATTTAGATATTTTACGTATCAATTGCTTTATTGCTGTATTTGAATTACGTGTAGTATTCTGTATCACTGTATCACGTATAGTATTACTGTATAGTATATAGTATCACTGAATACGTATAGTATTACAGTATACTGTGTGGTATTACTGTATACTTATAGTATTACTGTATTACGTATAGTATTACTGTATACTTATAGTATCACTGTATACTTATAGTATCACTGTATACTTATAGTATTACTGTATACTTATAGTATCACTGTATACTTATAGTATCACTGTATACTTATAGTATCACTGTATACTTATAGTATCACTGTATACTTAAACTATTATTAAATTTCTGTATAGTGACCACTGGATGTATGACGTCGAGCCAACCTTGACCCTTTTCACTGCCAACATTGAACTGCCCGAATGGAGAGACCGTGAGGCTGCGGTGATGGCTTTTGGCTCGATCTTGGAAGGTCCAGATGTCGACCAGTTGAAGCCATCCAAGAGGCATTGAAGCCAATTTTGGCCTTGATCAACGATTCCACCATCCAGGTCAAAGAAACGGTCTCGTGGTGCTTAACCAAAATTGCCGAGGTGGCCATCAACGCTTTTGAAGCTCCGATTTGGAGCCTTTGTTGCAAGCTTTGCACCAGGGCTTGAAAGACCATCCCAAGGTTTCTGTGAACTTCTGCTGGACATTGATGAATCTCCGAACAGCTTTGCTTTGACGCCAACCACAGGAGAGTGTATTATGACTATATAGTACTGTACAGTGTTACTGTGAATTATTGCTGTATTACTGTATTGCTGTATTACTGTATTGCTGTATTACTGTATTCTTGTATTACTATACAGTATTACAGTATTGTTGTATTACTATACAGTATTACAGTATTGTTGTATTAACATTGCTTTATTACATTACTGTATTACTGTATAGTAACACTGTGTAGCCTTACTATAGTATTGCTGTATACTTAAGTGTTGCTCCATTGCTTTACTGCTGTATTGCTGTATTACATATGGTATTACTGTTCTTGCTTTATTGCTGTATACACTACTACCACATCGTACTACTGTATTACTGTAAATTATCACCGTATTACTGTATTACTGTATTACTATATAGTATTACTGTATAGTGTCACTGTGTTAATATATAGTATTATTCTACTACTGTATAGTATTACGGTGTTACAAGCGTTACTGTATCACTGTATTACTGTAGAGTTACAGTTACTGTAATATTGTATAGTAACACTGTAGTATTGCTGATAGTATTACTGTACACTATTACTGTATACTATTGCTGTATTACTGTAAAGTATTATTGTATTACTGTGCTACTGTAAGTGTGTATAGTTATATTTTTCGGGTATTATTGAATACCACAGTATTATTGTATACTGTATAGTATTGCTGTATCACATAAATACACTGTATACTGTATAGTATTACTGTATACTATTGCTGTATTGCTGGTAGTATTACTGTATACTCTGAAGTACTCTGTACACTATATTCTATCACTACTCTATGCTCGTCCTGCATACAAGCGCCAGTGCTGCATCAATGTGATCACCAAGTCCATACCACTGCACATACGTTAGCACACTGCCTCTTTGGGTGTACGGACTGCCGAATCGGACTCGCAAATGGAGCACTTGGGAAACCGTCCTAAGTTCGTCTTCGGTCTGTAAGTAAAGTTACCCGCAAGATAAGGCACATCCCCAAGTGGCAGAGTATAAGGAAGAAAGAGGAAGAAAGAAGAACGAATAATGGGGAAGAAGGAAAAGAATAATGGGGAAGAAGGAAAAGAATAATGGGGAAGAAGGAAAAGAATAATGGGAGAAAAGGAAAAGAATAATGGGAGAAAAGGAAAAGAATAATGGGAGAAAGAGGAATAGGTAAGACCAAAAGAGCCCATCATTTACATTTAGTAGATTTCATTTTAAGAAAAAATAACGACAATCTATTATAGACTAAGATATACATTTATATGTAGAGATGTGCGTGTAATATTTAAAATAATCATAAACCACATTAGGATAATTAACTAATTAAATATCTTCATTTATATATAAATTATACTTACCACCTTTATCTTTACCAACTTATTTAAATAATATACGCTTTTCGTAGTCGCCATTTTAAGACTTCTCTTTTGAAAATAACTGTATTTATTCTATTTCTCCTATTTCATATTATATTTAAAAACTTCTAAATATTATCAAAGCATGTAATTATATTATATAGGACCTAAAACCTTGAGGCGTACCAATTTGAAGTTGAAAAGAACCGTTCCCATTTTAATACCACGAATAGACTTATATAATAATGCTGTTGCTAATGACATTTTAATTCATTAACTTATCGTGTGGTATACTATCAAACAAATTAGATGGTATGTCACATGAAGTACTAGATAATTAATTGAAGAATAAGAGGTACTTTTAAGTTTACACCAGTTAATGTATTGAATAGAAAGCTAATGGAGGAGAAAAAGAAAATAGTAAAAGAATACTATAAACTACTAAATAATAGTAATAATGATCCCCTATTACACCATCCGTTCATCATAATAGCGGGTGGTTTATATTTTTATTTAACATAAACATCTTTAACTTACCTTTTTAGCTCCTACCGAAAAGAGCAGTCGTAATGGACTTCCACTTCTTGGTTGTCTTCTCAACGAAGATATCGCACCGTACACCAGTGATCTGACCGCTTAGTCTGTAGTTAGTGTTGTTGAGTCCATGCGGAGCTCCTCTTGTGTCAGAGTCTGGTAGACAGCCTGGTAGACAGTCTGGTAATCCATTGGCAAGAAAGACAATTCTCAAACCTTCAGCGTGCAAATAGTTATTAATAGATGGTCCTCAATCAAATGATGAAACAAGATTATGCTTATAAATAGGTTAGCTGCATGGCTCAAAGAGGTTAGCTGCATGGCTCAAAGAGGTTAGCTGCATGGCTCAAATAGGTTAGCTGCATGGCTCAAATAGGTTAGCTGCATGGCTCAAAGAGGTTAGCTGCATGGCTCAAAGAGGTTAGCTGCATGGCTCAAAGAGGTTAGCTGCATGGCTCAAATAGGTTAGCTGCATGGCTCAAAGAGGTTAGCTGCATGGCTCAAATAGGTTAGCTGCATGGCTCAAAGAGGTTAGCTGTGCATGGCTCTTGTTTCTGTTCAAGGCCACATCTCATATCACCAACTAGGTAATATTTAATCAAACCCCTAAACCAACTATAAATGAATACAGATTTTGTCATAAGTAAACGATTCTATATCTACAAATACTTCTTTCTGATCTTTTTGATTTGTCTATCCTTATAAATTTTTTTCTTAATTCATTGTTGTTTGATGTTATACTAGTTATTACTGCCATATGAGTTTCTATTATTCTAGGTATATTTTTGCAATCTGTTGTTTCGTCATCACTTACAAAATCTGATATTCTTTCTACGTGTCTTATACCGTGTAATGGAAAATATCTTCTTTGACTGGGGAATCATTTCTTCTGGTTCTTTTGATGGTCCCACTTTCCGCCTAGGAATTCTACACATTGTATTTTACAGTCTTTATATTCGTCATTAGCCGTAAATATTTCGAAGTCCCGTAACTCAATATTCTTTTAACTTTTTTATACCAATTTTTATTAGTACTAAGCGGATGAGTATGGCTTGAGCATAAGAGAGAAGGCAGTAATCAAAGGAAATACATATATGGCATACTAAATGTCATCAGAAAAGCGTATTAGCTGTGGGGATACTTTCAGGAATCGGTACTATGATTGATATAGAGCTATATTAAGTGGTTAAGAAGTAGACAGCGATGACTTTGGATCACTCAATATAGATATCAGAGTATTTCGATCTGGCAAGTTTGAATGGATAGCTAATGGAAGACGAAGGAGCCCGTAGAGTCCAGGAAGTTCGGAGAGTACTGTGAGCCTACTTTATGATATATCACCTGGCTAGACCAAGCCCTCCGTTGAAGTTATTGGAACTCGGTCATAATCCATCTGTATTCTCAGATACTCGTTGAACTAGAAGAATTGCTAGTAATCATATCAGGTTGTATTAATCTAATAAGTTAGAATCATGAGTTTTTAATCTGAGTAGATTTGTATGTTAGATATGATTGAAGCTACAAATGGTTTTGTTATTTTTACGGATATCTCACTAACGTATATTTAGCTACGGAAACGTTCTAGAGTGACTGGATCAGGTGAACAGCTCCTATGGATCATAGACACTCTTAAAGATGTATAGAAACGTCAATAGAATGAAGCTGAATCTTAGTGGTGGAAATTGTGCCAATAGAAAGAATATAGAAAGAACAGCTGGTAGATGGCACAGTACATAGATTAACAGTCCAGAATATGTAATAAAGTGGCAAAACCAGTTTGCAAAGGAATAGATTATGAAATAGATATGAATATTGATATGGATTATAAATCTTATGTATCGGTACAAGATGCTCTTTTTAAGCGCACCCAATGATGGCTGCGAAGTATACGGCTGCCTTGCTTGAAAATAAGAATAACATTCCCAGGAAAAAATCAACTTAACGAAAAACCTAAGAATTCCCAAATTTCCAAACAATAACAACAAAAAAATGCCGCCTTTTTGGTATTCTCGCTGCTGCACTTGCCGGCCAATCAATAGCCCTGTGATCATCAGGTCGGGCTCCCAAAAAATATGCTCGCGCCGACAGCTCGAATGTGGTCGCCACGGAAGACTGACTTGAAGCTGGTCTTGAACGACGACGGATCTTTGGTCGACACGGCGTCCAGAAATAGTATGTGTCCAGAAATAGTATGTGCCCAGAAATAGTATGTGTCCAGAAATAGTATGCGTCCAGAAATAGTATGCATCTCATCCGATGGCTACGTTAAATCGGATACTGCCAGAAGGATACTCTCTTTAAACAATTACTTGGCGATCTGAACCCTGGTTTGGTGAGCAAGATCGCATTTGCAGGAGTGGCTCTTTTTCTTGGGTGCTCTGTGAGAATCATGGAGTGACAGACGACGATGTGACAAACTCTGAAACAGCATCTGAATCGCAGACTTGGCCACTGCTGATTATGAATTATATACAGTGTCACTGAAAAACATTTTCTTGGTTTGGCTAATCTTAAGGTCCGGATCGGGACCAGATCAATTTCTTGCATTCCAGAATTAAAAAGGGTCCGGCACACCTGCAGAGAACGACCCTGCAAAGAACGGCCCTGCAGAGAACTACCCTGCAGAGAACTACCCTGCAGAGAACGGCCCTGCAAAGAACGGCCCTGCAAAGAACGGCCCTGCAAAGAACGGCCCTGCAAAGAACGGCCCTGCAAAGAACGGCCCTGCAAAGAACGGCCCTGCAAAGAAGCATGCACTTGTTGATTCAAGCGCAAGTAATGCAGCTGCCGGCATACAAGTCCACCAATGGACATCGTTTTTTGACCATTCCTCCGGTGTTTTCTGAATCCTGCATCCTCCTTCGGGCCCCATCTATTTGCATTCGGCGACTGACGGGTCCCGAAAGAAGCGGTGCCTCAGTATGCGACTTTAGAAGATTGTGGTGCAGTATAGGATCTTAATGATACATAGAGGGAGTTCAATAAAATCTAACCTTCCGTTTTATATTACCGTCAATACCGCTAGAAAGATGTCTAATAGTAGAGAAATAATTATGAACCACCCGCTTCATCAAAATATGAAAGTTAAACTCAGATAATTTATATAATACATCTTCAGATTATCCTCTTGTTTTCTTTTTCTTTTGGTATTTTATCTTGTTAAAGAAATATATATTGATTTAGATATTTTTTTTCCATTGATTATGAATAAAATGTTATTCAATTAGTGGATCTACATTTTATAGGTATCCAACACTGTTCAAAGTGTTTATGATTAAATGAATTCGACTTGAATATATTCTAATTCTGATAGTAAATAGGCTTGTAGGTATAAATTTATATCAATATATTCAGCGGGTGGTAAGTTATATAGCATAATAAACAACCAAATGGTAAATTGATATATTATAAATAAACGATTAAATGATGGAAAGTTAGGAAAAATATTACATCAATCTTGTTTATAAATGAATATATAATAAACCCATTCAGCGGGTGAATATATATTGAGATAATAAAAAAATTATTAGATAAGTATTATTTAATAAATCATACTATAATCATGAGAAGTAATTATAGAGTGAATCGAATAGTACCAATCCCTCAAATAGAGAATTATATACGGCAGTATATCGCTATAAATAAACGGTCAATGACATCTTAAAGACCGTAGTTATATGTCGCTACAGACCGAGGTTAGGCTGAAATGTGTGTACAGTCGGGTTCTGTAATATAATAAAATTAGAGGAGAAAGTTTATATGTATAGGTTTTAAAGTCACTTGCAGCATAAGTTAGTTTATAACTTTATATAGAAATGATAGTATTAATAGACATACTGTAAAACAAATTACTAAATCAGCAAGGATTTTTTAATAAAAAATCAGAGACTAAGCAATACTATTAAATTAAATAAGTGAGAAGGTACGAATATCACAATTATCAACGGCTACATATCTTCCAACATGTAAGATCATATTCGACTAAGGTGCCAAAAAGTGATACGGTGTTACTAGATATATATTAATTACAATATCATTCTTTCATCTATATTTCACCCTTCGTTATATAAGTATAAACGTATTTTATCGTAGTACAACAATTCAGTAGGCTTGAAAGTGAGAATTGACCATTGTAAGAAAATATGAAGAAGTAATAGAAAATAAAAATGATTTCTCGTAATTATTAGATGACTGTTGCGTTAATGGTATGGTTCTAAAGGGGGATGAAAGCCTACCTATCCTAACTGTATAATTGACGTCCTGCATGAATGAATATACGATCTGTATCCAAAGCTGTACATTATCTAGATCATTATTTTGATACTGAAGTCTGAAGAACTGATTTATTGTTCACTGCCAGTAAATAGTTACTTAATTTATAATGGTTAACTTTTCCTAAATCATCTTCAAGAGAAGGTCATAAGACCATGTTTAATGATATAAAGCGTGTATTCTTTCAGTTCTATCTTCTAAATCACATCTCCCATCATTATTTGATATTGTTATGAGAGACAAATAGAACCGATGTGATGGTTCCATCATTATTTGATATTGTTATGAGAGACAAATAGAACCGATGTGATGGTTCCATCATTATCTGATATTGTCATAAGAGACAAATAGAACCGAAATGATAGTTCCATCATTATCTGATATTGTCATAAGAGACAAATAGAACCGATGTGATAGTTCCATCTACGGCTCCCAGAATGGTAAGTATATCAGCCCAGCTGTGCTATCGATGACTCAAAAGATGCGGAAAACCTATACTTGGTGACCTTATCAGGCCATACCAATTCGGTCAGAACAGTGACTGGGTATGGAAACATCATCATATCCGGTTCCTATGATACCACTGTACGCGTTTGGGACTTGTCTGATAAGGGTAAATGCAAGCATGTTCTCGAAGGCCATTCCAAAATCTACACTACAGCTCTCAACTTTGAAAGTCGACGCTGCTTTTCGGGGTCAATGGACGACTCGATAAATGTGTGGAATATTGACAGGCAAACTTCTCTATTCTTTAAAGAGACATAAGATCTTGGTTGGTTTGCTTGGCTTTCTAAAACTACTTAGTGTCTGCAGCCGCCGACTCTACGCTACGTGTATCCACAACGGGCGAGAATTTGAGCAAGCTCAAAGGCCACCAAAGTGCTGTGCTTTTAAAGTGCTGTGCTCTTAACATGATGCGCTAATGGTAGTTATAAAGATAAAAAAGATATTACGACTTATTGTCTTAGAGAATTAAGTTAACTGTATCCCAGATACCAATTCATATAAGATCAATTAGGTACCTATATCAAACATTCTACGTGACTACTTACAGTCTATTAAAAAGAAGACGTAACTTTCTGAGTTCAAACGCCGCTATGGATCTTATAAAGATAAATTACTGGTCAGGATTTATTAAGAAAACCTACAGCATGTGAGACTGTCTTGAATTAGTTTAACCACACAAATTTGCATTTAGCTAGTGTTATGAGTGGTTATGTATTCATTTGCTTTTGATACAGATAAATTAACTTACTTTTTTTATTTTAAGAGATACTACGTAATTAGCTCATAAGTATAGATTATACGAGAGCTAAGTTAAAAAGTTTGGCTATATTCAAATCTTGAATATAATTCGTAACAAAGATAATCCAAAATTATAGCTACAGATTTTCTCCTAATTTAAATGCAATAACTGTGATTTGAAATAAGATCCAATGTTCTTCGGATAATATCTTTAGCTACTGTTCAGTAAGCGAAATGGAGATATGTAAATTCAGTAAGCGAAATGGAGATATGTAAATTCAGTAAGCGAAATGGAAATATGTAAATTCAGTAAGCGAAATGGGCATATGAAAATTCAGTAAGCGAAATGGAAATATGTAAATTCAGTAAGCGAAATGGGCATATGAAAATTCAGTAAGCGAAATGGAAATATGTAAATTCAGTAAGCGAAATGGGCATATGAAAATTCAGTAAGCGAAATGGAAATATGTAAATTCAGTAAGCGAAATGGGCATATGAAAATTCAGTAAGCGAAATGGAAATATGTAAATTCAGTAAGCGAAATGGGCATATGAAAATTCAGTAAGCGAAATGGAAATATGTAAATTCAGTAAGCGAAATGGGCATATGAAAATTCAGTAAGCGAAATGGAAATATGTAAATTCAGTAAGCGAAATGGGCATATGAAAATTCAGTAAGCGAAATGGAAATATGTAAATTCAGTAAGCGAAATGGGCATATGAAAATTCAGTAAGCGAAATGGAAATATGTAAATTCAGTAAGCGAAATGGGCATATGAAAATTCAGTAAGCGAAATGGAAATATGTAAATTCAGTAAGCGAAATGGGCATATGAAAATTCAGTAAGCGAAATGGAAATATGTAAATTCAGTAAGCGAAATGGAGATATGTAAATTCAGTAAGCGAAATGGAAATATGAAAATTCAGTAAGCGAAATGGACATATTAGATGATAAAGTTAAAGCTATTAAGGAAATTAAGAGAACTAATCGTAACCTTTGTGGAAGCTGTCATGAAATACCATGATGGTAAATATCTATACCGAGAGATATTACGTTAAAGTATGATAAAATGTAAAGCTGAATAAAGTATGGAGAGCCGTATGATAAATTGTAAAGCTGAATAAAGTATGGAGAGCCGTATGATCGGGATTCCGTACGGTTCGGTGACGAGCATCAGACAACCCTAGTGCTAAGGGATAGTTCAATGATTAATAACAGTATTTGTTTTCTTAATATTTAGTTTATTTGTATTCTTTACCTAATTTATCAGGATCTTCTAGCATAAAATGGTAATAATATCACTGGTCTATCGAAGCAGGTGTCATTGGATTACCTGGTATATAATTATCGAATGTGTAAATGTATATATTTTCCTATTCATATTCTCTTATATTCTAAGATAAACAATCAAATATATAAACTTATAGGTCTACCTGACTATCTTTTTTAGAGGTAGATTATAGTTTACGTACCAGCTGAATGAACTACCAGCTGAATGAACTACCAGCTGAATGAACTACCAGCTGAATGAACTAAATAGAGCTCTTGTCAGAATTGGTGAATTGAAACCACGGAAATGGTGAATATATCATAGTAAGTGATATATAGATGATCTTGAGGGTCGCTACTATTCTTTGGCTTATATCTGTTTGTAGGTTTGCTCTAGTGAATAGAGCTCTTTGTGAGTTCACCACATCTTGCACTGTCATTGGCCAGAATGGGTCTCATGGTGGCCGTTACTAATTCTGGCAATGGCGTTAATGTTGACACGAGCTTCCAGCCCGTGATCGCGACTTCTGGGCGCTCACGTCGCTTACTCCACTACTTTCTCTTGGACTTCTCGAGCGCCTTTCTCTTCCGGGTCAAGCTCTTGACCCGCTCCTCCTTCTTCTGCTCTTCTCCCTTCAACTGTTCGTACATCTTCTTCTTCTTGGCACTCAACATGATCTTGCGCAACTCCTCCTCCTCGTCTTCCGGCTTGTTTGTCTTGCGGCTCTTGGCAACGGGCTCGGCCTCCGAGAATGGCACGCCCTGGGCCTCCATCTCCAACTCCTTCTGCTCCTTGTCCTCGTCGTCCTCTTGTGCGTCTTCCTCGTCCTCGTCGTCCTCCTGGGCGGGCGCAGTAGGGTTGTAGTTCCCTGCATCTCCCCATGGCGACAAGTGTGGCGGCAACGTCTCTCCCGGTGCGTATGCACTTACTGCCACCAACAGGCCGTTGTTGATCGAGTCAAACACCCATTGTGGCTGGATGTATGTGCGGCCAGGAACCTTCTTGGCGATCTTGGGCCGGTCCACAATCTGGTGCGTGATTGTCGAGAGGTCAAGCGTGTTGTATTTGCTGGCGTTGGATATCTTCAACTCATCCAACGCGATTTCGCTGACGACCTTTCCACCGCTGGCCAAAATGCAAAACTCCAAGATATCGAGCGGCACTTCTCTGCCCACAAAGAACGTGAATCCCTCGAAGATGGTGGCACGCTCACCAAATTCGCTAGGCTGGCTCAACAAGTCACCGGGAGTCCTGGAACTGGTCGACGTAAAAGCATCCAACTCCACGTCTTCCACGGACTCCGCCTCTTTTTCCTGCTCCTCCGTCACCGCCTCATCTGCCTTCTTGGCCTCGCTGATCTCCTCCTCCGTCAACGTCTTGGCACTGACGTCGCCGTGACCGGCCTCGCTCTCGACCGCAACCGGCAACTGGTCCTTGCTCTGCAAAACATATGCAGACAAACCACCGATTCCCTTCAACTTGTCGGTGTCAATGGGGGGAGGGTACACCAAGTCAGCATCCGAGTACAACTTGTAGAGCACAAAGTGCACCATGGTCGAGTAGAACTCCAAAAATGAGCTCATGATACGGAAGTCCACATCCGATGGGATGTTGGCCGGAAACTTGAATGGCACCAACCACCGCACTTCCTGGCCCTTGACTTGAGCCTCATAGTACACTCCCTTGATGGAGACAAACACCTTGGTGACAAGACGCTGCTTGGCCACGTATGCCAACCACTGGTTAGACAATTTCAGTGCCTGGGCTGTAGCCTGGTGAGACACGATGCTGGTGGCTGGCATGTTGGCGAAAAGAAACAACATATTCAAAGGGTCGTCCAAATCACGAAGAGCTTCCAAAAAAGTGGGGTACCGCTCACGGACCAAGTGGTCCAACCGGTAACGGGGTTTTTTGTGTTCGAGGAGTTGAGCATCGTGGAGCTCGTTCTTGGCGATGGCCCTATTCAACCTCCGGGAGAAAATCTTGTACTCACGAAACTTCTGCAAAACTGGCTCATGCTGAAGGTACTGAATGTCCTTGGCATAGTAGAAAGTCTGGTAGGCCAGCGAGCCCTTGTTGGCTTTTCTTCTGCTTCTGGGCTCGCGGGGGTAAATGCCTTTGAAGATGCAAAGACGACGAAAGTCAGCCAAAGAGACATCGAGTTTTGCAATGGCTTGGCTTCGCGTGACGTAGCTCTTGGCCGCTCCTCTTTTTCCTTTCTTCAAAATCCGGGCCATTTTGTGTGGGAGTATGGGTGGAGTAATGTTTGGAGATGAAAAAATGCGGTGCGATGCGATGCCTTCGCTGGACTGCACACAAGCACCCCTCTCTCCCATGACTTCTTCTCGTCTAGGCCGGACGCCGCCCTCTTTCGGGCCGCTTTCTTTCAGGCTGCCCTTTTTCGGGCCGCCCGTTTTCGCCTGCCTTGGATCGACCCATCTGTCGCGGCGCCGCCTCCTCGTCGCCTCGAGCGCCGTCTTATCTTCCTGTCCTGCACATTGCGTGTCCGCCTGGCACTCCGGAGGGGAGTCACGTGCCAATCGTACGGCAGGCCGCTGTGCCGCTGCACGCCGGGCTCCTGTTCCATACACTCTGCTTGCCCTCTTGTGGTCTTCCTTGTTGTCCTGCACACAGGCGCTCTACCGCCAGAGGCCGCCCGCTGGTGTACGGGTGCCTTGGTATTTAATTTGCACCCACGCAAAAAGCCCTGCGCCAACTCATCCAAAGACCATTGCTCTTTCCAACCTTGCTATCCATGAGTCGCAGAAGAGACTACCTCAAGACAGTCGAGCCGCTCGATGTGGAGCTCATCAACACGAAAATCTATAACCTCCGCAAGATTTCCAATCACGTTGGTTACGACCACTACCGTGCAGGAATACACATACATCCAGCAGTGCAGCAGTCCATGAACGTGCGACTCAACGGCCTATGCAACGACATAAGCCCCTGCGATTTTCCCCTGTTTCTGCTGGATCTCTTGGAGAGGTACACCACAGAACGGACTGGAGCGGAGTGTGTGATCCCGCAGTTTTACCGCACCACAGAAAGGGAGGCTGAGGCTTTCGGCTTATTTCTCATGTACACGGTGCCAAGGTTTTTGGCCTTCATGAGGGCAAAAATCCAGAGTGGGGAGGAGCTTTCCAAATTCGACAGTCTCTTTTTTTTCCCCTATGAGCAAATCTTCAATAACCGCAATTTCATCGAGTGTCCCAGAGGTCGGAACGAAAAGCAGGGTTCAAATTGCAGAGGCCCCTAAGACAGTTCCGATAGCTTCTATGGCTTTGAAAGCTCCAGTGCTGCCTAATTGGATCCATGCCGTACAAACCTACTGGTGAATAAGCAGGTAAAGTTATATCAGCAAGGCTATATCAGGAGGAGTCAGGAGGCTAGACTTGAAACTAATGTCAAAGAACTTGCTCTAATCTCAAACCAAATGACTTCGGGTTTGTACAATCTCAATCTATGACCAAATCTTGTCCCAGGCACTGTTTGTAGCTGCTTTGATGGGCCAAAATTCCAAACTGGTAGTACTGTAGCAGCACGGTCTTAGCTTCCCGCTAGCTAGAGGTGTGGCCATATTAATTTCAGGACTTCACATGTGGTCAATTTTCTGGTACTCCCTATTCAACAAACTGGCAATGGGCCATTGCGAATTGTAGCGGTCTTTCCAAGCAAACGAGAGCGCTATGTTTGAGTTTGAGTTGTCGTCATTTCGAGTGTTGACTGGGACATAAAACAAAGAATCAAAACGATCGGCGATTCTATAGCAGATCCGCCGAATGTCTGTGAGAGGCATGTCTTCCAACAGTTTCGCAATCACCTTCCCTTTGAGAATCATCGCCGTGTGCTGCACTAAATTCAACAAACTAGAATACAATTGACGGTGATGTGCTTCTCGTGGGCTCAATCTCAAGATTGTCATCATATCTTCATCGGAAAACAAGGAGTTATTCGTGAAAATGAGCAGAATTAGTGAGGTGTCTTTGATCTCACAGAAGGCGTTGGCATTGAGAGATCGAAAGATCTCGTAGATTCTCTTGCGCCGGGCTTTGGCCTCTTCGACTTTAGTCATGAATGGATCAACCACAACATTCTCTTCGTCTTCGGAATCCTCAAAGTCACACTGAATAGCCATGGAGATTTGCAAGTGTGATTTGTGTTGCCCTAAAAGAAAGATGGGTGCAAATACTGCATAGTGAGAAATCTGTCAGAATTGTGCAGTTGGAAAAAGGACACCCATTTGTGTCAGGATCAGTTCCGATTCTCTTCTTCAATTTTTGGGCTAAAACGATAGTAGATTTCTCGCCCCTTTCCTTATATTCACCAACTTCATGGCCAGTCAAAGCGTGGCAACTTTTGCAGAGATCTGCTCGTCCCTTTCTGATGAATACCGCCAAAAAATTCTTCATCCACGGTCGTTTGCACACTTTCACTCTTTGTGCCAGGGCTCTGACGACTTTTCAGATTTGGAGTCGATAGTCACGTCCATGAATAGGAAGATTTCTGCTAAGCAGCTGTTCTTGGAGTCGAAGTTTGACGGTCCCGTACCAGAATACGATGATTTCTTGGTTGATTGCGCCGGAAATGGTGAGCAAAAAACTCTTTTGAAAAAGTCCCATATCCAGCCGCTAGACTTCCTTTGCTTGATGCCCAGTGACTATCTTCTTAAGGAGCTAATACTGGGTCTGCCCTCACTTTTTCCACTTACAAAAGCAAAAAAGTTGCTTTTCATTCGGCACTTGATGAACATGGATCTCAAGCTCGACCTGCGCTTGGATTACGACAGTATATGGAAGCAATGATTCTGTTTGTCTCTTGGGGAATTTTTGCTGCCGTTGAACCATATAGGGCGTTGTCGTGGGCTATCAAAGCATCTGCAAGAGGCCGCCAACTCACCTGTCATTATACCACCGAGTCTTTTGTCATAGAACTACCAACTCTTGACACTAAGCTATCGAAGCATCTATCATTTAGCTTGGCTAGATATGCTCCCAAACCTGTGGCCTTCGAAGCATATCTAGCACTAATCCCGTTCTTATATCTCTGCTAGTGCATTAATTCCACCAATGAGAACGGCAGTCGTGAAAATCAGGCACATGGAATTCTTATTTTTGCTATCAAGCAAGTCCCCAAAGATAAGGAAGCATTTCCTTCAGAGCGAAGCAAGATAACTGAGAGAAAGCACCCGAAGTGCTGCAAAGAAGCCCGGCGAATACCATTCAATAGCAGTCACATGATTGCTTTCTCTGACTAATCCAAAAAGCAAAAGAGGCACCAAAGATTTCATCATACTTCAGATTTGAAAAAAGCTCTACCAACAGTTTGAACTCAAAATGCACCGAATCAACAAGCGTAATGGCATCCATCGCATACATTTCAAATCGATAAGTTTCCCCCTTTTAATTTGGAAAGGCTCAGGAGTAGCTACGGCAGAAAAAAAGGCGCTCAAATCCAGCGGGGAATGCGGCTTTTATAGCTTTAGAGGCACCCCCTGCGAATGGCTGCAAATCGCCCCCTCGGTGTATAAATACAGGCTTTCGCACCAGGTCCGTAGCGTAGCGCGGAAGAAAAATGGCTGGTGTACGGGTGCGCTGGTGCACGGCTGCGACTGTTGCGCTTCGAAAGACATCAATTACTTGACCCAAACTCATTACCAATGTCGTACGTTGACGTTCTCAAAAGAGGTGACGAATTTCTCTCTGAGTATCCCAGGACCAGTTTGTGGTGGAACTATGCCTCGCATGCCACGTGCTTGGGCATGCTACTTGCGTCCAAGGGACTCGTCAACCTTCTCTACAATCCCCACATTCACCACGTGGACCGCTTGGATGCGGCATTGGCCCGTGCCAGAGCCGAAAACCGTTCTCTTTTGACTGTGATGAATCACATGTCCGTGGTGGATGATCCGGCTGTGTTTTCCATGCTCCCAATGCGTTTTCATACGGACATCGATACCGTACGTTGGGGCTTTGGCGCCCACAATATTTGCTTCTCAAGTAAGGGCTTATCGTGGTTTTTCAACCTCGGAAAAATCTTGGGAACAAAGAGATTCGGAGAGGGTCCTTTCCAAGCGTCGTTGGACGCTGCAATCCGGATCATGAGTCCAGATGATACCTTGGACTTGGAGTTTTCTGCAGATTTGAATAGAGACCTTCAGACCGACTCGCCGTCCGCTGCTTCTCTCTCGCCGCTTGCCAGGAAAGTCATGCCGCTGTTGGAGTCTACTGGAGCGTTGATGACAAGATCTCCCTTCATTCGCACAAAGAGTTCCTGGTTTCATGTGTTTCCTGAGGGGTTCGTGCTTCAGCTCGAAAAGCCGGATAATAATTCCATGCGGTACTTCAAGTGGGGAGTCGCTCGGCTCATTTTAGAGAGCACACGTGCTCCTATTGTCGTGCCCATGTTCTCTTGTGGGTTCGAAAAAATTGCACCTGAGGAAAGTGCCAGCCAGGGTATAAAGAGATGGCTTCCTCTGAACATTGGTGCTGATATCCACCTAATAATCGGTGAGCCAATTGCTGACGAGAAGATCCAGAAATACAGGGAAACTTGGGAAAAGTTGTGCGAGGAAAAGGGCGACACTGGAGCGCTGGACTTGAACGAAGAGTTGAAGAACGGCAAGGACGCCCAAAGTCTCCGGGCGACAATAGCTGCTGATTTGAGGACACATGTGTTACAGCTCCGTGAACTGTTGGGTTTCTTTCCGGCCGAAAAAGCGAAATTCGCCAGTCCTGCCTTTTGGAAGGAGTATACGATTTCGGAAGGTGCCAGCGATGAATCAGTTCAGTTCATTGGGAAGAACTGGGCCATCAAAAGGCTCCAAAAGCACTTGCCAGAATACCTGGAGGAGCCATAGAGAGGGTTGGGGCACCAAAAGCCTTAAAGAGTGTGAGACAAACCGAAGATGCAGGGCCCACTTGCATCAATAAAGCCTAGAGTGGAGGGCTCAAGAGCATGCGCAATGAATATCTAAGCACGAAAAATCTACGTGACTACAGATGCGCCGGTTCTAGCTCCAGCTGGAAACAATATCATTCGTTTCCAAAGCCAGGTGAATCGAACGAATGGCTTGTGTGCAGCATGCCCATGGAAACGTTATTTCCACCCGTGTCCCCTCCTAACCCCAGATCCATTGTGTGCTAGCGGAGCAAAGCACTTGAGGTATTTGATAACTTGGTGTTCCATTTGCATTAGTGAGACTCATGTTCTAATTCTAGGTCGCGCTCGGTCGCGCGAAACTCATCTCAAACGATTGTTGACTAGTGATATTTGCACTTCAAATTTCCTATTGTGCCCTTCAATTGTCACAGACGATTCTTGACGTTAGCTTCCTTTGACTGGATACAGGATAGCTCGTTCTGGCAGCCCTATCATCTGTGCCCGCTTGCAAATCCACTTCTTCAGAACCCAAAAGGCTTTTTCCAGACAAGCGCTTGTTTTGATGATACGGCTATTCAGGTTTCGAAAACCGGCGCTCGTGCGTGCTTGGCCGTCTTTGATACCTTGCATCAAAACCAATGATGGCCGAATATTGCCGATTCGGGCTCGTCACAGCGAAAGGGACACGGGACAATACCTACTGCTGCACGTGGCCAAAGCATCACTCCAGGAGCTCATTTCTGACGTCAACCACTACCTACGGACCACAGAAATGGCCGAGAATCTTCGGCGGAAGCTTCTTCGGGCGAAATGCGATGAGTTGCTCGTCTATGGACGTCAGAACGGTGTTTCCCCTGAATATTTCCGGGCTCTAAATCGCGTGTTTGTGCATACCAGGAAGGAAAAAGAAGACGTTTTCAGTACTCTTCAACTCCACGAGCTTTTCAACGATGCCGTGCAGTTTTACCTTGGCCAAAACGAAAGGGTGCCCCAATTCGTTCATCTTTTGGCAGCTGACTTCGCCAAATCCTTCAAAAATAGCACAGACTTTCCGACCATGACTCTTGTGAATATCGTTCGTTTGGGGACTCTCTTAAGGGACTTCAGCACGAGTTTCCTGCACATTGCCCGCTTCCCCCTTCCCAAGGACTTCCTTGCCAAACTCTTGAGCGAAATGAAAACAAGCAATGAGCTAAACCTTGACGTTTTCAATGCTGTGCTCAAGCTGGGCTATATCAACGATGACCTCGCCCTATGTTTTGTGCAGTACGTCGAAGACCTATTTAACGAGAAAAACCCCAACATCCATGAATACTTGGACCAGGAGCGAAATATCGTGCGTGTACAGGAAACATCAAATCAGCTCATGGCACAAGATTACTCTGTGGATACCACAGTAGCGTTGCTATCATTAAAGGCGACATTGAACTCGGTGCTGTGTTCTGTGCAGGACGCTGAGTCCGTGGACACACTTCTCCGAAAAATTGCAGAGTCTGCAAGCATGTTTGTTCTTGAGGAAGATAAAGTGGAAACTGTTCTATTGGAATTAGTCAAGAGGGCCTCGCATTACCCCGATGTAATCCGTTCTTTGAGTGCAGAGATCGTGAACGGCGAGTACTCAGAGGACAGCATTGCCAAGGCGGAAGTTGTTCAATCAATCATTACGTCGGGGGACAATAGCGCTGAATCGAAAAGCTTGCAGCAGATCCTTGAAAATTGTGCAGAAATGGACCAAGTGTTCACCTTTGCAGTGCAGGCGTTGATCGGTGTGCAGGATCCCAACGCCGTGGAAACGATCAAAAGTCTACACGGCAGCTTGCAGCACACATACTCCCTTGATGACTACAAACACGTCATTGATCTCCTTGCACAGACAGACCCCACCAGGGCATACAAGACGTTTGAAAAGTCCACTGAGCACATCGATTGGCGAGATTCCATTGACCCCTCAGTGCCGTACACATTAAACAAGCTCATTGTCGCCATGGCAGAAGATAACAGTTACTCCTTAGAGGAAATGTTCCGGCAATTCAAAAAAGTCAAGCAAAATCATCCCAGCGTGTGTGATGCCGATACATTATGCGCCCTCCTGAAACGGATGTTGGAGGAGCACTGTGTTGGCGATGTGATCGAGTTGTTGAAGAGAGAATTACCCAAAATCGATAAGGACTCTATTCCAAAAATCATGCTCGAAGAGTCGTTTTGCCAGGCTCATCTGCGGTTGTTTCGCCTCTTGCACAACTATGTCTTGAGTTATGACAACGACGAGACATACGAGACAAACTGGGTGCTCTACGGCGAGCTTCACAAGTATTTTCAGGTGCCGTATGAAACTTACCTTCCGACGATGCAACTCTTCTGTCAAAAGAACCGCTTGAATGCTGCGTTACTCATCTGCAGGCGTATGAAGATGCTTAGCGAGCTCCACGGCGTCCATAACGCCAACTTGCCTCCGCTGCGAGAGATTTATATGTACTTGTTCGAGGTCTTTGGTCAAAACCTCTATGAAGAGGGTGTGGTTGAAGTCCACGAGTACCTAAAGATGGACACGACAATGGAGAACCAGGATATTGAGTTGCAGAACTGCCTTTTGAATGCATACTCTAATCTTCAAGATGTGGCCAAAGCACACGACTTGTTTCTCCTGATTTCGGCCAACTCCAAGGAAAATGGCGGCGTTGATGAGCGTACTGCACAAATCATGATCAAGACTTTCACTTATAGCGGCATGGCTTATGTGAAGCAATTCTGGAACAGTCTTTCGGAGTATGGGGTTTTTCCCAACCACGAGATATTCAAGCAGTACTTGATTGCTCACTCATACCATGGATTGGTGCAGCAAGCAGTTGACTTGGCCAATCAAGCCGATGAGTACAACTTAACTGTCTCGCTGGACATGTTGTTGGCCATGCACAACTATTGCCCATCTGCAGATAAGCAGAAGGAAGTGGCTACGTGGGCCAAGGAGACGTTTCCCGAAGACTGGAACAAGCTCAAAGAGTCTGGATCTTTAATCACAACCTCCGGGTATGCTGTCGACGATCTTTTGCTTGAAACCGCAAAGGAATAGCTGATGGAACTTCCATTCATGTAAATAAACAATTTCTGTTAGGTTGGCGACCTTTCATGCGGACTACCCAATTTTGTCTCGTTAACCTTTGCTGCAAACCTCAACGAGTTCAACGTCTCGTTAGTGTTCTGTGCCAATGGAGAGACGTTGACAAACATCAATGTCTTCGAATTTCCGCCAAGCGAGTGTTTCAAATAGTATGTCAATTTCGAGTTCCGGTACGGCACATGGCTTTTTGCTTGGTGGTTGGGTTTGTTGAGGCTCATGATAACGTCACCCAAACACGCCAAGGATTTGTTGATTGCCTGTGTTTCCTTTAAACGGTCACCTTTTGCCTGCAGCGAAGCAAGTCTCTCCGAGCCGGCTAAATCCACCAAATTGAGCGTTCCGCTGCAAGACTTTCCCGATTCATGCTCACCGAAAATATCGAGTGTAAAGATGAAGTGAGACCGAGACGACCGGGAATTGGCCATGGTGGAAGCTGTGGAGCGCTTTCTGGTAGCTGCCTCAAGAACTTCTTTGCAGTGCTTTGCAGATTCCATGATAATACTCTGCGAGTTAGTGACTGTGGTTTTGCCCGCAACATCGTCGTGTTTGATTTCAAATTTGGCTCCCGCTTGCAGGCCTGGCAAGAGATCAAGAATCTGTTCGTTGTAGATTTCGATAAATCGGCCTTCAACAGTGTACTGCCAGCCTTGACTCCGCAAAGCTGAGATGTCACCAAAGATTTTCTCAACGGATAACGGAATCATGCCGTCGTTTTCGTGAGACATGGTGAAGGTTTTTCCAGAGCCAGTCTGGCCATATGCAAACACACAGACATTATGGCCATCCAAACTGGACTGCACGAGCTGAGAAATTTCAAGAAATATGTCACGATTGTTACTGTTTTGAAACACTTTGTCGAAATGGAACTGGTGGGCCGAAGTTCGACTCGAGATGCCGGAAACAGCAGCTTTGAGCGTGAGCTCTTGTTTGCCTCTAGAGCTGAATACTTGCGAAACAGATATATCGGAGGTTGGAGATTCGTCAGAAGATGGACGGATGCGGCAGAACACCCGGATATTGCCCTTGAGGCTCTGGAGTTTTTCATGCAACACACGCCTCTGCTCTTCAAGCGATGGAAACGTTCGCTTTAATTTTTCAGTCGTTTTTTGTAGGTTTTGGATCTCAATCTCTTGTGATTCCGTGGTATTTTTCACCTCAGCGCACCTTTCCTGTTGCATTTCCAAGTCCTTTTCTAATTCTTTGATCACGGTATGGCGTGCGCTAAGCGTCGCCTCCATTTTGGCTAATTGATCTTGAAGCTGCTTGAGTCTGTCACTTTTGCGATGAATTTCTTGTTTGCAATCTTCCTGCTCCCGTACCAATGTTCGTGTTTGGGCTTTCGTCTTCGCCATTTCCAGCTCTAGTTCCTCCCCAGCTTTCTCGCAATCTTCCCGGAGTCTCGACACCTTTCGGTGGTGATTCTCTTTGAGTCCAATGAGCGTCCGGTTGAGCTCAGACTTTTGTTCCTGGAGCTGAGACTTGGCATCCCGAATCTGGTTCTGGAGAGCCTCTTGCTCTTGTGCCGCTTTTTCACGTGCCTTGTTGATGCTCTGATGAATTTCATGCGCCAAACCCTCCTTCAACTTTAGTAAGCCATCGTCTATTTCTGCGGAAATTTCTTTCTTCTGAAGCTCGAATTTGTGGCTTAAACTGGCAAATGAATCCCGCTCGAATCCCTTCAAATGGTCAATATTCAATCGCTCTTGCTCTAGCTCTTTTTTGAGATCCGCCACATAATCCTCAAGTTTCCATATCTCAAATTCCTGCTTTGAGTTCTGAGTTTTGAAGTTGGTGATGCTTTGCGTTAGAAGCGAGAGCTTCTGCCGCTTATGGTGAATTTCCGACTGAAGGCTCTGCTGTCGGCGAAAACTCATGGACGATCTGGGATGCCTTGGCAAATGCAAGACGGCAACTGGATTAACAGCGCTTGATGCAAAGATGTAGTGGCGGGAGTATATGCCTCAAACAGGGAATAACAAAGCGCCAAATGGGATATCAAAGCGCCAAATGGGATAACAAAGCAGCCTTAGATCCGAGATAACTTCCGGATCTCGTCGGATTTTGAAATAAGCTGAAGGCTGGAGGTCACAGTTGGTCTCTGTGCACGCGTGGGATGTAAATAAGATCGGCGCGCATGCAGGCCCAAACACCTCTGAAACCGACTGCATATACGGGCGGGAAACCCGTACATCCAAAATAAGGTGGCCCAGATTTCCTGGTCTGGGTAAGTCAACGGATCCCGTTCGGTGGCGCAGTTCTGATTCCTCAGCAAAACATCTCTCGGTGCAGCAGCAAAGAGGGTTCCTGCATATGCGCGCGATGGCTTCCTCACCAAAATCTCATCTCTTGAATGTACACCACGCAATGGCCAAAACTCAGCCCAAAGGCAAGATCACAATCAAACAAAAGGCTCCTGCCAAAAGCAAGAGTCCTGCGCAAACTTCAAACGGTGCAAGCGATGTCTCTGCTCTGACGTCGCAAAAGCCAGCTGAGGACAAACCTTCGAAAGACACAACTCCCGAACTCACTCCCGAAGCCGACCTGTCCGATGACACCGATTCTGGATTAGAAGACGAAGATGAGTTAGAAATCCAGGAGGCCGACAGCAGTTCTGAAGAGGAAAATGACGAGTTCTCCGACAAAGAAAGTGGGTCAGAGGCCGAAAACGTCTCCGGTGCAGAAAACGCTTCTGACGACGAGTTTCCATTGAAGAAGAAAAAGAAAACCGCCGACGATGGCCGCCAAAGTTTCGCCAGTGCTTTCAACGCCATCATGGGCTCGAAATTGAAGGCGTACGATCGTAAGGACCCTATTTTGGCTCGTAACAAGGCAGTTCTGAAGCAGTTGGAGAGCAGCAAATTGGAGGCCCGCGCCAAGAAGGCCCTTCAAATCGAAAAATCCGAACTCCTCGATAAGTTCCACGTCAGTGAGCTTTTGCCATCTGCCGATGAGCCGGAAAAGGTCCGTGCTTACTTGGAGAAGGAGAAGGCTTTGAAGAAAACTGCTCAAAGAGGTGTGGTGAAGCTTTTCAATGCGGTCATGTCGTCCCAAATATTGACTACCGACGAGATGGACCATGAGTCTGCCGGCCCACAACGTAAACATGAGCTTATGACAGAAGTGACAAAACTGACGTTTTTGGACATGGTCAAGGCTGCAGGTGAGGAATAAGCAGGCGGCGAATACGCCATCTTCTCCAAAGGCGTTGGGGCCCGGTCGTGTGCTGGCGACGGCTATGCTTCCAGTGGTAGATCAAATCAGGCGGGCTGCAAAGGCTCTTAGTTCTCGCCCAAAGGCCGGAGAGGCGGAATATAGACCTGGCTAGAAGGTTTGCGCTTCAGAGGTTCTGAGCAGCACGGCTTGTAGCATCGATGGGTCCGGTATAAGTAGAGATGAAGCCGGAAAATAGTGTGCAATCGTAAGGCGTTAGATGCATCGCCGCACCCAGGAAAACACGAGGTGGAGAACCACTGTACTCATCGACTTTCTGCTAGACCGTGAAGAGTGGGCACTCCTGTATAGTCCATAGTAAGACGCAAAGTAGCCGACTCAACTGGATTATTCTCAAGGCTTCGTACAGCGCAGAGGAACTTGGCTCGCATCAACGCTCCAAACGACCAGGGTCAAAGAAGTGATTGGGAAGCCCTTATTTCAAGCGAGAACATAGAACGACTGCGATTTCGATAATTTGGTTGGGCTTTTCGATCACCAGCTTTTTATTCACTTTGTGAGAAGATGCTGAGAAGATGCTGAGACGACTCTTCAATGAAGCTTCATGTAAGCTTCAATATAACGCATAAGACGACACTCTAGATGACACTCTGTAAGGTAGGGAGGAGCAAAAAGCCCGAAACTCGAAAAGTAAGTGCGACGACCTGCTTTTATAGCCAACCCTTGGAGCTACCAAATACACAGGGATACTTGCCACAAAAGCAGCCTGTTCCCATTTGCAGCCACGCATGCTGTGCGTCCAACACCGTAGTGCGCCTACCAATGACGGTCCGTTCTGTGCAGACAGGGGGGAAAGCAGAAATGCAAATAGCGATAACGGCGGAAATGCAAATAGCGATAACGGCGGAAAAGCGGAGTATCACGAGGACACGTTGGGCGAGGATCCAAAGCAGAAAAGCCAGCAGAAAAGCCGGGATCCGTGGCGCAAAAGCGGGGATATGGCCGCTAGGCGCTGGACGTAAGCACCGGACGTCGCCTATAAATGCGGCTGCATTCCCAGAGCAGCATATTTGCGCGGCTGCGCGGGAGCAATACCTAAAAGGGCCGCGTGCGCCGTCCCCCGCACCATGCGTCCCCGGAGACGCAGCTTGCAGGACGCAGCTTGCAGCCCGCGATGCCAGTATATAAGTACCGCTGACATGGCCGCCTTAAAACCGCTCGAATTCCCAAACCACAAGATGTCAGCCCGCACGCATTCAGTGTCAGCCCGCACGCATTCAGTGCGAGTGCTGCTCCAGCTGGTACGCGGATCCGCCGCCCACCGGCCGATTGTGCTAACACGCCCATCCAACGATGACATCACCCAGTTATCGCATTATCCAGGGCTGCGCAGCGATGCCGTGGGCTCCATTGACCTTGCCCCCCACTACAAGCAACAGGCCAGCGAAAACCGCATCATGACCTCCCGCTTCCCCGAGAAAAACATGATGCGTATCATCGGCGGCTGCCTCTGGGCATTCTCCGGCGGCTTCTCCGACGCCGCGCCAGGAGCGCTCCTCCCCACTATCGAGGCCCACTACAACATCTCGTACTCCATGGTGTCGCTCATCTGGATGTCCAATGCGGCGGGCTTCATCCTCGTGGCCGTTTTCTCCCATAAAATCCTGCCCTGGTTCGGCAAGGCCAAGTCCATCCCGCTCGGGTGTCTAATGTCGGTATTCATGTATGCAATTGTGTCCAGCGGGGGCCCGTTTCCCCTCATTGTGGCGGGGTTTTTTTTTGGCGGCATTGGGCTTGCCATTGTGTTGGCGGAGGTCAACATATTCCTCCTGAAATTGGACAAAAGCTCCAAGTACCTCTCGTTCTTCCACGGCGGCTACGGCCTAGGCGCCACGGTGTCCCCTTTTGTGGCCACCACAATGATTGAGCACGGCATCGCGTGGAGCCGCGTATACATGGTGAACTTGGCGTTGATGTTGTTCAACTTGGTGTTTTTGTATTTTGCCTTCTGTGGCGCTGACACGGACTTGCAGCCCTGGGATTATCTGGAGGAGAGTGAGCCGTTTGTCCATAGGCCAGAGACTCGGCTTGACTCCGCGCAGACACCCACGGAAGAATTGGACGTGGGGTTGGACTTGGCGGAAGAATTGGACGCGGGGAACGACTTAAAGGCAAAGGATTCGTGGAGACATGCCCTGGGGGCTCTACAAATTGCAGCCAAAGATCTGCCGAGCCTCATGCGTCTGGCCCTCACCAACAAGCTCACGTGGATGATCTCTGCATATGTGCTCTGCTACCAGGGAACGGAAGTGTCGTTAGGCGGCTGGATTGTGTCGTACTTGGTGGACTACCGCCACACCAGTGCATCTTACGGGTACATCCTGAGCGGATTCTGGGGCGGCTTGACGCTCGGGCGAATAGTCATGACTCGGCCGCTTCACAAGCACTTGGGCGCCAAACGGTCCGTTTATTTGCTCGCGTACTGTACGCTTGTGTTTTTGGCGTTGACGTGGGTCGTGTCGAGCGACATTGTGCTGGGGGTGTTTGTCTCGCTTGCCGGTCTTATGATCGGACCGGTTTATCCGTTGTTGATTACGACGGTGTCGGCAATGCTTCCGCGGAAGATCCAAGTTGTGTCGCTCACCATCATGACTGCTTTTGGGTCCAGTGGCGGGGCCCTTATTCCTTTTGTGGTGGGGTTGATTCTGCAGACTGCTGGCACTTTTGTTGTTCTCCCGGTGTGTATCAGTACATACACGCTAGTGTTGATACTCTGGTTCTGCTTGCAGATGGCGGGCTCACGAGAGCTGCGGTATCCTCTCGCCCAGCGGTTCGTCATGGCACTCTGGTGAAGTGGGGACGAGCATTATTACGTCGCTTGACCTGCAGCCTTACAAATCGAATTCGACGGGAGAAGATTGCTCCGGCAGGCTTCAATGTCACCCAGGTTTGGGGAATAGTCAGGTTTCGGAAATACTTCTTTGAAACAATCTCCGTCGCAGCCAACAGGAGATGAGTCTGAACTGCAATCTCTCAATTCGTCAGAGTTGGTACTGATGAAGGAAGACTTGAGACTTTTGGCAACAGCCATTCGAGTGTGGAGTTCGATCGGGGAATACAGTATTGAACAACTGCAGATGTGAGACACTGATACAGATCAAGACTACTTACATACTGCTTACTCCAGGCTTCTCAGGAGTGCTTACAACAAGGATGATTCAATGAGTGCTTACAAAAAGGAAAGATTCAATGAGTGCTTTCAACAAGGATGATTCAATGAGTGCTTATAACAAGGAAAGATTCAATGTGCTTGCGTCGTACAGGAACGATTCAATGAGTGCTTGCGTCGTGGAATGATTCAGCTGTGGCTACCTATACATGGAAACATCAAGCAAAAGGTAATCAGCAGGATAAAATGTGGATATTACGGCCGTACCATTGCAATACTAGGATTGTCTATGATGCAGGCTGTATGATGCTTCTGTGACAAAGCTCCACCATTTTCCCTGGAGAAAATCCGCCAGCTCACCAGAGGCTTCCATGATCTTTGTGGAAGGCTATGATGCTCACTAGGCATTTCATGCAAGGAATTTGTGGAGTAACATTCGACACCGGCTTCACTTCAACCGAGGAAAGCAACAGATCAGATGATAAATGACTGATGGCGGAATGTCACAGATTTCTGGCTGGAGGTTAAAGGAAGCGGGTTCAGAAAAGCTATCGAGTTTGAGTGAAGATCGAAAGGACACAAGAGAATCTGTGGTATTGGAGAGGCTTTTGGATTGGAAACATACAAAGCACTGCGTACCATGACAAAACGGGCTTCTTTCAGACAACCAAGATCTTTGAAGCAGGCCATGAGCAGTTGGGTTAGAAGATGATCATCTAGGCTTCTACAGTCCTTTCTTCTACAAGCTTTCTTCTACAAGCTTTCTTCTACAAGCTTTCTTCTACAAGCTTTCTTCTACAAGCTTTCTTCTACAAGCTTTCTTCTACAGTCCTTACTTCTACAAGTCCTACTCAAATCCCTTCCTACACTCCATACTCACTACCCACTTCTCCACAGTTCAGGACACTCCTGTCTAGTGATTGGATTTCACTTGCTACCTCTGCGTCTTTATGACTAGAAAGTACCGGTATGAGTCTTTTAACCTGGGATTTAAATTGTCAATTTTCATTCTTGTTTCTTTTTTGCATACTTTTTGCATTTTTCACGAATTGTGCGTTTTTTAGCTTTTCTGCTTTTTAAAAGACAATTCCGCTGTCGTACATCTACACTCGAGGCAATGATAGAAACAAAGAGACAACTTCAAAAAACACTGGGCAAAGGTTGAACTTCATCGACTATCACCGCGTTCTGCATGCACCAGAGACCACTAATGTTTCCTGCATACAACACTCGCAGCCATGCAGTGCTTTATCATAACCCAGCAGCGATGCGTGGTCTGCCCTCGGAAATGACGTGGTGCGGCGCAAACACCCGTACACCAGGCTACCCCAAGACAAAAAGGCCCAGCGCAAACGGGCCAAATTTTGCAGATTTGAACCTAAAAATTGTTGGGCTAGCTAGCGGAATTTGGGGAATGTTGTCAGTGGTTTTGTGATTTCAAAAGCTGCTGTGGTGGCTGACTTGGGGACCCAGTAGTCCGAGGGCGGAAACTGAGGGCAGAAACCGAGGGCGGAAACCGAGGCGGGGGACTTGCGAAACCCGTACATCCCAATTGAATCGACTGACCGGCGGTATCAGGAGAAAGGCTTTTGGGATCGCATACCGAGCCGATGGACTCGCGTGGCTTTCCAAGAGAGTCCAGCGCCCTGGGGGCAAGGGCAAACAACACCCATACACCAGATCTATCACTGTGCAGTACCATTGTATACAAGGAAATCTTTTGGGAGAGGCAGTGCCGTTGCCGTAGGCCAGACAACCCCAAACGCTCTTATTATCACTGCATTCATGCTGGTGTACTTGCATGGATATGCGCTATATACAGGAACACACAATATGCAGGACCACACCCACCAACAACGCCACCAAAGCCGTCACACTCACGGCATGTATCATTTTGTTACGACTTCAATTGTAGTATATCACACTAAAATAGTACAGCATACTCTGTACTCTATGCTGCCATCTTATAGAGTAGAGTGTGCACTTGCAGTGTGTAGTGTAGAGGCGCATTACTATGCAGGAGCATAGCCTTCATATAAGGGGTCGCCATTCAGTATGGTAGCAGCAGGCCTTCGGTGTGCTATACGTATGCCGGACTGTCTTATCTGGGACCTCCAATAGACCAAGGTTGGATGCAGGAGCCGGCCCTTTTTGCACGTATTGTACCCATGCAGTCTTAGTCACATGCTGCGCTCTGCCTGGGGATATTGGCGGCGGCTATATGCACACCGACTATAGCCCACATTCGATTCCCTTCACAGCCGATTCCCTCAGCCGATTCCCTCAGCCGATTCCCTCAGCCGATTCCCTTCACAGCCAATTAACCGGCAGCGTGCGCCACCTCAATCACCTCTCGTGATCATGTCTGCACTCGCCTTTCTGGCACAGGCGTTGTCTCTGGCGTAGAGCCCCTATTACATGCAGTACCATGTATACAGCAGCACCACCAAACAGCCACCAAGTCTCTAGATAATGCCCTGGCTTGCGCTTCGACTCAACAAGTCACCCCGGGAATACTGAGAATGCTGCGTATAAACCCCACTATTGCAAGCTCACTAGAAAGCCCCTATTGGCCGAGCCAGCACTCAATACCCGCCGCCCACATCCGAGACCCGTACACCTGGCCCACATCTGAGACCCGTACACTCGGCCCACATCCAAGACCCGTACACTCCGCCCGTACACTCCGCCCGTACACTCCGCCCGTGCACTTCACCCGTACACTTCAGCACTGCATCTATAACTTACCCGCCACCCGGCGCCATCGCCGTGGCTCCGGTCCGTGCACGGACAGTGTGGACGGAGCGGGTTGGATGCAGGTACGCGGTATGTAACTGCGCTCCTCCCAAGCGACTCCACCGCACATGCCCATCGAAGTCCTCATCAAGCAAGGCGATGCCGCCGCCGAGGCCAAAGACTTCCTCACCGCCATCTCCAGGTACACAGAAGCCTTGGCCGAAAACCCGGTCGCTTTTGCGCCGCTCATCAAGCGCGCCCTGTCGTACACCAAGCTCTGCGACTATGACTCCGCCAAAGCCGATATCTCCAAGGCTTTTACGGTTCTGGAGCTCCGTGGCAAGATGGAAGACAAGGCGTTGTGTTATTTCCGCCTTGCGTTGGTCAACTACTCCGAAAAGCTGTACCAACAGGCGTACACCAACTTCCAGTGGGCCAAAACATTCAAGAGCTCCGACCCGGCGCTTGACATCTGGGTCGAAAAAGCCCGTCGAGACTGCGTCAAAAACGGGCTTGATATCGCCGGGCCCGCCCAGCCCCCGGCCCCGGCCCCCGTCGTTCCCGCCGCCACTTCTTTGCTGGAAATCAACAAACTGGCTCCCATCAAGGCCAAAATCAGAGACGAGTGGTACCAGAGCAAAGACCGCGTGACCATCACCATCTATGCCGCCAACGTGGCGTCGGAGGCGGTGTTGGTGCACTTTGCCCCTCGCTCGCTCTCTGTCTCCTTCCCCACGTCGGATAACTCCGAGTACAACTATTCGTTGGACCGGTTGGCGGGCGAAATCATCCCCGAAAAGTCCTCGTACGCCGTGTTGTCCAAGAAGCTCGAGATCAGCCTTGTGAAGGCCGTCGCCAGCAAGTGGTCCGCTCTTGAAGGCGAGGAGTCTGTGTTGGCTGCAAACCCTGAGGCGGCGTCAGCGGCGCCGTCGTATCCCTCGTCGTCGCGGAAAAAAACCGACTGGGCCAGCTTCGACGTTGCCGACGACGAGGCCGACGCCAGCGCCGAGGACTTCTTCGCTAAGCTATACAAGGACGTGGATGAGGACACGCGGCGGGCCATGATGAAGTCGTACGTGGAGTCGAACGGCACGGTGCTCACAACCAACTGGAGCGAGGCCAAGGACAAGAAATTCGATACCAGGCCGCCCGACGGAATGGAGGCCCGCAAGTGGTAAGGGTCAGAGGCTAGTGTGTGCAGGCTGGGGCACCGGGAAGTGCAGGCTGGGGAAGTTGTCTGCAGGCCGGGGAAGGTGCCGGGCGGGGCTGTCTGCAGGGCGTGGTGTAGGGTCGCCACCTGCATATCTGTGATCGGACTCCGTGGCCATTTCGGGCCCGAAGCCCGGCGGCCCGTGTGGCGGGCATGGCGTGTTGGATGCAGGAACCGACCTTGCTGCGTCCTGCACCCGGCATCTGCCACCGCCCGGCCTCCTCCCTGCTCTCCCCCTTGTCCTCAAACGCCCCGTGCGTCTGGCGTTTGTGAGGACTATCTCGGACGCATGATAGACGCACCGATGCGTCTGTGTGCAGGCGCGTTGCATCCTGAAGCGGCCGGCTGATTTATTTCATGCGCGTCCCTAAAGCAACATTTCAACCCTTACGCTCACAACATAAAAGGGCCAATCTTCCTTCTTCTGCTTGATCCCACCCGAAAATGTCCTACTCTTATCGCCTCACCTGGTATGTGTTAGCAACCCATAATATTGCATGAATGTCTTGCCTACTACGAGGCCGAATGCTTGAGCTGATGAGCTGGCAAAAGGCAGGAGTGCAAAGCCATGAAGTAGTCTTCCTGCGCTGAAGCCTTATCAGACTTTCGGCCACTTCCTGAGTATTAGAGATCTTGAGTCTTTGTATTTTTGGTTCTTAATCGGAGTTCTTTGCGTTAGAGTTCTTGATTTGAATTCTAATTCTTGAGCTCTTGATCTTCTTGAGCTCTTGATCTTCTTGAGCTCTTGATTCTCATTCTTGAACCCCTGATGCATCACTTCAACTGCCCTTCGAGGATTCAATCAATGCTCGAGGATACTCAATGCTCATCTTATGTTCACACTAACCGCAGGCCCGCTAGTCCAGAGGTCCGCTCTGTATCTGTAACTGGCAATTTCGATGGATGGTCCCGTTCGGATGTCGGTAAACTTCATAAGAATGCATTATCTGATATGTTTGAGACTTTTGTGCAAGTGTCGGAGAAACAAAAATTGGTGTTCAAGTTTATTCTCAACGATGCAAACTGGGAAATCAGCGAGTCTCTTAAAAACGAGTTTGATGAGCATGGCAACCGGAACAATTACGTCGATGCCAGCGAGTTGATTCTCTCTGAGGAGATTCCCGTTGGCTCGCATGCCCATGATGACAACGACATATCCGTCTTACACGCTCAAGCCACCAAAGGACCACATAGTCCAGGTGCGGAGCAAGCCTCTTCTAACAACAAAACAGATGACTCAAGCTACCAAGGTCACGCCATCTCCATGCCCGATCTGCATGTTAACAGCACCTTGGACTCCTGGCATCAAGCTGACAGTTTTTACACTACCGATGATGGTATCGAGAACTTGGTCTGTTTGCTGCCCTCGGAGTCTTCATTCACCGAGCTCTCTTTCATTACGAGCGACACCAAGCTCTATTCGCCGCAGCTCGAAATACCTCAAAGCTGTGGAAAGAGTTTGCAAGAAAATAGTTTTGACTCCACCCTCGACGAGACCCAGTCCAGTATGAACACAACAGGAGTCTTAGGTATAATCGAGGGATCCGGCGGGGCCAACAGCAAGTTGGGCGAGTTGTCCAAGCCTTACCCTGAACCACGCCGGTTAAGTGGGCTTTTTGGTCGGCTTCTGGGCTTCTTTCGCAGCTAAGCGAAGAGAATGAGATGAGAAGAAAGGGGGCCGGATAATGGATAAGTTGCCGGGTAGAGAGGGGAGCTGCAGTACTTTGGGTCGTGGCCGGTACCATAGCTAATTGATGTTTACTTCTTGCTCTACCTCTCTTCGCTCTACGTCCCAATTCAGTCGTGTCATTTTTTATACAGTCTCAGGCTCACTTCCTGCCCTTCTTCTTGCCCTTCTTCTTCTTGCCGCCCTCCTCTTTTTTCACTTCGGCAACCGGCTTCACCTCAGCAACTGCCACCTCCGGCTCTTTGAACTCGTGGTTGCTCATTACCGAAGCCACGCCGGGATGGGCCGCCTTGAGCTCACTTTCAAGCGGCTCAACTTGCCGTTTTGGGCCAAAGACTCCACGTGGACCCAAGAACGTCAAGATCTTCGACAATTCCTTTCCTTTATACGTTGAATAGCTCAAGCATTTGGTTGACAGCGCATCGAAGACTTTGAACTTGACTACGTTCTTGGCTCTTCTTTCGTCGGGCTTCTTGGCAGCCATTTTCGCCGCTTTTTTCTTGGCCATGTTGGCGTATGTGATGGAGACGGCCGCACCGGGGTACGCCTCAAGGAACCTCAGCGTTGACTCGATGAATCTGTCCATTTGAGTCTGGGCTTGCGGAATGGAGGTGCTGGCGAGTTCCGATAAGTTGAGATCATTTTTTCCGCGCGCGGTTTGATCACTTGTGCAAATATGAGTCGCGCACGTTACATCTACACTTGGATGATGGGTTAAATTTGTCGCTTCTTGGCTATAAATAGAAGGCATTCCGCTCCCTGAAATCTCATGGTCCGTGGCTTTGCGTCGAACAAGCTGGTTCCTGGGTAACACATCCTTCTCGCAATTATGTGCTCTGAAATCTTCTTGCCGGGCATGATGTCAAAACGGCTCTACGCAGACCAATGTCGCCAGAAGCAACGCCGCCTGCTCAGCATCAGAACGACACATCATAGCCCAACAACATACTTCCGATGAGGAACAAGTTCAAGCACGTGACGAATCCCCAGATGAGAATGGCCACCACAGTCATGATAGGTCCGTTGCTCATGTCGGAATGGCCCTGGAAGCGGAACACAGACTCCTCATCCCCAAAATCGCCCCGACGGCCTTCAGGTGAGTCACGTTCAGCCGGCACCTCTTCGTAGAGGGTTGAGTCTCTGGAGTCCAGCACTTCCTGCATCCGAACTTTCCGGCTCGTGCTTTCCGAGTTTATCGTCGGCGCCGAGGTGGTGGAGTTCTTCAGAAGCAAGTTCTGCTGCTCCAAACTTTCGTCTTCTATTCCGTCATCTTCCCAGCCGGCACACGGATGTGCGTTCCTCAAGTCCTTGAGTCTTATGGCCGGCTCCGTGGCACTAAACCGACTCTGGCCGCTTTTCGAGACCTCGTTTTCTCCCAACACATCCTGCTCTCGCACGTGAATCGGAACTCTCATTATTCGCTTGGAGCACGTGAACCAGATCAACGGGGCAGTGACCACCGGCAAGAGCACCGATAGCACAACCTGCAGGGCATTCAAGGTGGAAGCTAGGCCTTCACGGCCAGTATAGGAAACCACTAACAAACACGGAAGAATAGCAATGGCACGCGTCACTAGCCGACGAATGACAGGTGAAAACGACCATCTCAAGAATCCCTCCAGCACCATCTGCCCCGCTAGCGTGCACACCACTCCTGCAGACTGACCCGAACAAAGAAGAGCCAATGCAAACACCATTCCTGCGGACGGTGAAATGTGTTTCGAGAGTAAATGGTAGATTGTGAATAAGTCGCTACTCTCGCCTGCGTCTTCGTCGTCCGAGTCCGAGTCCGAGTCGTTGTCTCGCTTATCGGTGCCCATCGTGGCACCAGCCACAATTAGAATTGTGGCGTTGACGAAAAGGGCGACCGTGAAAAGCGATACCACGAGCTCCACGATCGTGTACGTCATGGTGTCATTGATGGCATGCATGGAGGGCCGGTAATAGTCTTTATGCGGGTCCTGACCGTCGATGTACCGGGCGTAATCGTCGGCAGAAACGGTGGGGAAGTCGCCGGAGTCAGCTGCATTCGGCGACAGATGGGCTTCGTCGAGCTCAGGCTCGGGCCGGGTTTTCTCAGAGTAGTACCCATTTTTGATGTCATAGTCCTTGAGCCGTGCCTGCACCAACCCAGAACCCAAGTACAAGGAGTGGGGCATCACTGTGGCGCCCATGATGGCTAGACTGAGGAAAAGGCCGTTTCCGCCTTTCCTGTCGTCGGTATCTATGACTTTTTCATTGGGCAAAAAGCCCTTCAAGACATCCACCACGGAGAAATGGGGCTCCTTTGAAACCTGCCACAATTCAATGGCGAAACATATCACCGTTCCTGAAACCATGAATGACACAAAGCCTTCAAAAATGCGGATGAAGAGCATCGGCCCGTTGGGCCGGTACGCCATGAGCACTATGAGAACGTCCACAACAGTGATGATGACGCCGAAAAAAAGCGGCACGTTGAAGAGAATATTCAAGGCTATGGCTGTACCAACTACCTCGGCCAAATCCGTGGCGATGATGGCAATTTCCGCCAAGATGTATATGAACATGTTGAGCCGTGGTGACAAGTTCTCTCTGCAGTTTGCGGCCAAGTCTAGCCCCGTCACGGCTCCAAGTCTGGCAGAAAGAATCTGGAGGATGATTGCCAAGCAGTTCGATAAAAGAATCGAGAAAAGAAGCTTGTATTGGAACGCAGACCCGGCGGCCACTGCCGTGGAGTAGTTTCCAGGATCCATGTATGCCACGGAGACCATAAGCCCGGGCCCGATGAACTTCATGTACTTTTTTAGCACACCCGAGAGCCGCAGAAGCCACGGATGCATTGTGATGGATGGCGATAGGCGATATTCAACGGGGAGAGCAGTGTTGACGCGATGCTTCGGGCGATGTTGACGTGGTGCGTATAGTGTAGCGCCGTTTCCTGTGAATGGTGCCGATCCTGTCTTTCTGTGCTGTGGTTCTGCCTATCCAGTATGCAGCGCACGTGAGAATCAGTGGTAGTGTCAGGCGTCAGTGTGGTAGTCGGGGCTCGAATGACGATGTGGCCTGTGAAAGCGCGGCGCGGTCAGGTGCACAATCACGTGCCGGGCCTCACGTGACTGGTGTATCACGTGACACGCCGCGTCAATGCAAGCGGCGCCATGTAGAGCCCCAGCGGATGCGCCTGCTGGTGTCCCGTGTCCTTTCCGGCCGGGCGGTCAAGTGTTCAGCGGCCGTTTTGGTGGCGGCAGATGTCGCGGTGTCGCAACATCCGTGTCGCGCTCCCGGAATAGTCGCGCCCGTCGGCACTATTACTCCGAAGCATCGCACTTCATCTCACACACTCTTTTCCACATCCATACACCAGCTCCAGCAAACCACCTGCCACGAAAATACGCAGTCGCCCGTCCACATCAACACCACTATGCTCAGAAACATAACCCGACTTCGCGGCCCCCGGCACTTCTCCGTCCGGTCCGCCCTCAGCGCCGCTCAGGTGCTCAAAATGCCTGCCATGTCGCCCACGATGACGGAAGGTGGCATTGTGTCGTGGAAGCTCAAGGCTGGCGACGAGTTCTCTGCAGGGGACGTGTTGCTTGAAGTGGAAACCGACAAGGCCACGATTGACGTGGAGGCACAGGATGATGGTATCATGTGGCAGATCCTTGCCCAAGACGGCGAGACAGAGATCCCCGTGGGCAAGCCCATCGCTTTCTTGGCGGAGCCAGGTGACGATTTAAACGCCTTGGAAAAGCCGGACATAGAGGCTGAGCAAGCTCCTAAAGAGCCAAAGGAGCCAAAGGAGGAGCCAAAGGAGACAAAGAAGGAACCAAAGGAGGAACCCAAGAAGAAGGCTTCGAAGCCCCAGCAACTGAGCGCCAAAGGCGACTCTGTACTTGTAAAGGCAGACCCAGCGCAAAAGTTGACCCCTGCTGTGGAGGTGTTGTTGCACAGACACAACATTCCAGCGGATGAGGCGTTGGAAAAGATTCCCGCCTCGGGCCCTAAAGGCAGGCTCTTGTTGGGCGATATTTTGGCGTACGTCGGCGAGATTAAGGCTTCTGCCGTGGCCGAAATCGCCAGGTACGTCAAGAGCAAAGAGCACTTGGATCTTTCCAACATCAAGGTGGCGCCTGTGGCCAAGAAGGAGGAGCCTGCAGGTAAACCTGCAGAGAAGCCCAAGCCCACCAACGTCTTGTCAATTGAATTCACCTCTGAATTGGGCGAGGACGTTTCCAAGGAGAAGTTTCAGTTTGCTTTTGAGAGAGCCTTGGAGGCCGCCAAAAGGCAAACTTACGGAGCCAGATTCCCCAACTACGCTCGTCTGCCCTCGTCTCTGGGCAACTACCTCGACGATATATTCGATGACTTGATGGTGGCACCTGTTTCCAAAGAACGTTTCTCCGTCTCGGATATTGCGTACAGTTTCTTGGGCGAGTCCTCCTCCAGACAGGCTTCTGCAGATGTCTTTGACCAGCTTTTGGGATTGGCACCTAAAACGCCAGTCGTTGCTGACAAGCCTGTCTCGGTCACTGCTGTGGTCAGTTTCAAAGTCACGTTCGACGAGAAATTGAGCGATTCCAAGAAGTTTGTGGAGTTTTTCCAGGATGCTTTGCTTAGCCAAATTCCATCGAAGCAGTTGATCATTCATCAATAGGTCAAACGCAATATCGAATGGCCACATCTTGCGGCCGGTAGCCCAATGAACTATGACAACAAGTTTGATAACAGAATTCTGACTTCTAAAGCTCATCTGGCGCTAGGTGTAGCTCAAATCTTGAGCTTTCGTCGATCTAGGAGCGGGACAGCGTCTTTTGATCTGCCGCATCGCAAAACAGCCGAAAGGTTTTAGATAGCCTAATCAGCGGCTCACTATATTCGGGAGAGCCCCGGACTTTGTGTGGCTGCAAAACGTCCTCTCAGCCGGCCACACAGGAGCAAGGCCCCGACGCAAGCGGCCAAAAGTGGGTGAATATCTTCAAGATCGGCTTCCTGGTAAGTCTAATTCGGCCACACCTTAGGCGAGATTTGAGAAGCAGAGGGTGCTGTGTATGGAGGTGTGTCACCATAGCAAAGCGAGAATCGGTCATTTCGTGGGTGCCTTGTGCGGGCCCGATTTTGTCAACATATTCAACAAGCCAATAGAGTAGATTGCCATGAGCTCGACGTATTTGATCCAACTACGGCTGCTGACATTTTAACAGCCCATTTCATCCACTATAGAGCGCTTGCATGTATCCTAGTTTCCACCTGATACTTCGATGCATGTCAATGAGTCAAAGACTAGGCTGGTCTCCAAGATGTCTGAGATGTGTGAGTAAGAAGCTCACACAAGCGAATCTTTGCACTCCAAGTGTTTCATTCAGGGATCGGAGCTAGGCTTCAAGATGTATTCTTGAAAAGCGTTCTTTTTCTGCTGGTAAAGAACCAAAAAGATGGTTCTGATTGATAATCCTTAGTGAACACGATGTGCAGTTGCTCATGGTGATAATCCCTAGTGAACACGATGTGCAGTTGCTCATGGTGATGATCCCAAGTTTGCACGATGTAGCCTGTACAGCTGAGTGAATGGACAGGGCTTAATTGTAGGGCTCGAACTGGGAAGGTGTTCCATCCTTTTTTCATCCAAACAAGTCAAGCATGACGAGAGATTTGAACCATGTTTCTGGAAGAATCGAGCCAGTACCAATCGCGTGGGCCAAAGCCGCCATTTCTCTTCCTGTGACGACACCAAAAGTTAACGTGGCGATGAAAACATTAGGCCATAAGACATAATCGAGAAGTTTGCCCCGAGATCCGGACCTTGACCTGCGTTTGATAAGCTCCAACGACACCAAAAGAAAAGCACGGGCAATCATAAAGTGACGAGGTGCACCAAGAACCAATTGCATGAAGGTAAATATCAAGCGGCACCGAGATATCTATCATTTTCCGCTGGCAGCTGCATGTCACTGGACCGCTGAATGGTGGCATGTTGTGTTTTTGGCTCAAAAGCTAACCGATACCCATCCTGGGAATCATGATTCATTCTGCAACTTCTCCAGGCGGTGGTTTCCAGCATATGCAAAAGAAAAACCTTCGTGACACCAGAGCTTCAGACCCGAAACAATAAGCAAGATGATTTCGGGCGACCAGTTCCCGGAGAGTGGTGCCTTTTCCCAGCTCAGCCGATAATCGGCATTTTTTTAGCCAAAAAACGATGAACTTACCGCTTCAACCATGACACAAGATCAGAGCCAGCCAAGCCGCCACCGCAGTGCCACATCAACACGAACTCACACCTGAAAAGAATCTGAATCATCACAATCACAGAATAAGGCCTGGAATCATTGAGATCGTTTGATACCATTCAAGTCACCAATCATCTGCAATCACCAATCACCTGCACCCAAATCACCAATCATCTGCAATCACCAATATCACCAATCATTTCAACACTGGAACGGCCTCCATCAAACATCAGCACACATTTCCAGCAGCAAAAAGAGCGTCCGGTATATAGCACAGACAGGCCCAGAATAATCCGCACAAGCAGAAGCACCGCCCTTTATATATTGGGAGTCAAGGGAGGAGGCGAGCCAAAGTTGCAGCCACGGGCACGTGACACGCGCGCAACATTTCTGACGGGGTGTTTGCGCGTAAGGTTTTCTTTTTTTCTTTTTTGTTTTTTCTTTTTCTTTTTTCTTTTTTGTTTTTCATTTTTGTTTTTCCTTTTTTGTTTTTCCTTCCAATATTATCAGTACGGCCTCCGCCTCCACCTCCACTCACCAGGTTACCCCATTGGGCTCACTACACTCGTCCATCTGCGTGCGCCGTGACACTTCTGAAACAAGCCCCTGAAACACACCCCCGAAATCTCCAACACGAGCTCCCAAAACGAACTCCCAAAACGAACTCCCAAAACGCAAACACCGAAACGCAAACACCACCGGTCCCAAATCTCCCAGCCGGCTGCATCGGTATCCGCAAACCCCCAAAGCCGCCAAACCCCCTCGTGTCAGCCACAATGAACGTGCCGTACAACTTCCTGAAAATGAGCCATTTGGAGGGCTTTGACGAGTCCAAAACGAAACCCTACCCCTTGCAGATGTACGGCCAAACGCTGCTGGGAAGCCCCGCCCCTTCGGGTTACAACCTTGGCACGCCGCTGCCTCCGCTTGCGTCGTTGGCGTCACGTGTCATGGCCAACAACGGTGGCGCCATGGTTGCCCCGTCGCCGCTCACCATGTCACTCCATGGCGGCTCGTATGCAGGCCAGCATCAACAGATCCCCCAGCATCAGCATGCTTACCTGCAGTTTGACCACCAGAAGTCCTACGACTTCCACGACCCGGAGGCGCGCCACTTCCTGGAAAACGTGCGCATGAGCCAGTTGCAAAACGGCCTGAAACGCCACCAGCTGAGCCCCCTTCAGCTCCACAATACCTTGGCGTCTGTGCAGGAATCTCTGCTTCTCCACCACCACCAGCGCCTTCTTCAGCAGCAACAACGACAGCAGCTTCTGCACCAGCAAAGCGTCCAAACGCAAGTGAGCTTCCTGCAGCAAGCCTTTCTGCAGCAAGGTCTCCTGCAAAGTCTCCAGCAGCAAAGTCTCCAGCAGCAAAGTCTCCAGCAGCAAAGTCTCCAGCAGCAAAGTCTCCAGCAGCAAAGTCTCCAGCAGCAAAGTCTCCAGCAGCAAAGTCTCCAGCAGCAAAGTCTCCAGCAGCAAAGTCTCCAGCAGCAAAGTCTCCAGCAGCAAAGTCTCCAGCAGCAAAGTCTCCAGCAGCAAAGTCTCCAGCAGCAAAGTCTCCAGCAGCAAAGTCTCCAGCAGCAAAGTCTCCAGCAGCAAAGTCTCCAGCAGCAAAGTCTCCAGCAGCAAAGTCTCCAGCAGCAAAGTCTCCAGCAGCAAAGTCTCCAGCAGCAAAGTCTCCAGCAGCAAAGTCTCCAGCAGCAAAGTCTCCAGCAGCAAAGTCTCCAGCAGCAAAGTCTCCAGCAGCAAAGTCTCCAGCAGCAAAGTCTCCAGCAGCAAAGTCTCCAGCAGCAAAGTCTCCAGCAGCAAAGTCTCCAGCAGCAAAGTCTCCAGCAGCAAAGTCTCCAGCAGCAAAGTCTCCAGCAGCAAAGTCTCCAGCAGCAAAGTCTCCAGCAGCAAAGTCTCCAGCAGCAAAGTCTCCAGCAGCAAAGTCTCCAGCAGCAAAGTCTCCAGCAGCAAAGTCTCCAGCAGCAAAGTCTCCAGCAGCAAAGTCTCCAGCAGCAAAGTCTTCTGCACCAAAGTCTCCAACAGCAGCAGGGCCAGCTCCAGCTCCAGCATCTAAAGATGACCCTGCACGCATATTCTGTGGGTAACGGAGTGATGAACGGAATGCACCGAGGTGGCGGGCACAGCATGCAGTCCGCCCTCCAAGCCATGCAAATGCAAAGAAACACGCCAAAAGGAGTTCACCCGGGGCAGCCGTTTGCGCCCGAGCACGACCTCGCTAACCAGAATGCGCTACGAATTGCCTCTAAGTTGCTTCCGTCCAATATTGACGACGGCCTGAAGAAGAAGCGTGGCCGGCCCAAGAAGTTGATCTTGGACCCGTCCACCAACCAGTACATCGACTCGTCGCATGAAAACTTCAAGAAACTCAACAAAATCTTGAAGCAGGCTATGGAAAATGCAGACCCAAAGGACTCCGCGTTTGGAAAGAACACCAAGTTGGATATAATGAATGACCAGGCTATAAAGCAGTTATTGGAACTGAAAGATCGCCGTGGACGCCCGAGAAAGTTTCCAATAGAGCAGACGGGAATCACCATCAAAGGTATACGTGTCAGTGGGACCATGAAGGGGAAAAAGAAGGATCCACTAGGTCAGGATTCCGACAAGGTGCAGAAAAAGAAACGTGGCCGGCCCAAAAGAGAAGCCGAGGCTGACCTCTCCAGCGGCGCATAATGAAAAGAAATATTCTGGAAGTATGCAGTTCTCCAAGTATGGAAAAACCGTCCAAGCACTACAGCAAATGGAGTGAATATAGTGCCGGTCTTGGAAGGACATGCAGGGAAAATGAGATCCATATCGTATAATATACACTTGGCACGCCAAAGAGAGGGTTGCGCCGGAGAGCGAACTGTATTTCCACGGGCGTGAAGGCGCCCCCAAGCGAATTGACGCAGGTAGTAGCGAGAGGGAATACAAAGTTTGGTGTCTAAGAATCCAAAATTGGAGGGTTGGCCGAGTGGTCTAAGGCGGGAGACTTAAGTTCTTCTGGACGTTTGTCCGCGCGAGTTCGAACCTCGCATCCTTCATTACTTTTTCCTGCACGTACATGCGGCACGCGCCCTACATTTGACAGGGCCATCTCACCATAAACAGGACACCACACTCTTTCCGCAAGCACAACACAAGCCGCCCACGCCCTCACAAAACACACCCCAGCTGAGATGATCACTCCGATTTCTATCCTGCGATCCGCGATCAGCAATGGCATCCTCCACCCCGTGCAGCGGTCTGGCAACTCCCAATTGGCCATCAACAACTCCGACCATTTGGTGCTAATAGAGCCAAAGCTTCCGCTTCTTCACCAGTGTGCAAAAGCGGTGATTCCGGGCGGACAAAACGGGCCAAATCCCGTCGAAAACGGGCCAAATCTCGTCGAAAACGAGCCAAATCCCGTCAAAATCGAGCCAAATCTCGTCGAAATCGAGCCAAATCCGCTCCAAACCGAGCCAAATCCCGCCACCGCCGAGCCAGCGGCCAGAAAAACCCAACAAACCCCCGAATTCTTGTCGTCGTCTCTCTTCTCCGTCACGCCGATCTTCCAAACCGAAAACCTCGAGCTGCTAGGGTTTCAGTTCTTCCTGCGGCTCCTCATCCACGATAAGGAAAACCGCTTCAATTTCGGCCGCATCCAGGAGCCCTTGATTGTCTCCCACAAGTGGCTGCCGGTGCAAAACTCCAGTCGGGATTGCTACCTCGGCGTGTTGTTGAATACAGGCGAGGTGATGATTTTACAGAGGGAGACGCTTGACCAGTCCAGCTACACGGTGAAATTCCGCACCTTCACGTCTCTACTAGACCAGTTGTGCTTGTCGGGGGACCGGTTGACGGGCGACGGAGATATCATTGTGTCCGGGGCGCATTTCTCGGAGTTAAGGGTCACGGACTTCTCTTTTGGCGAGTTCCGGGGCGTGCCGGCGGTTTTCTTGTCGCACGAGTCGGGTGATATCTCCGTGCACCTGTTGACCCTGGACTTGGCCCAGTTGCATCGCTTCAGCGGCGGAGGGCTCGTGGTGCTACTGGCGTGGTGTACGGGTGCGTTCTACTACGTGCTCAGCGACAACTCCATCCACCGGTACAGTCTCGACGGGGGCGCCGGTGCCGGCGGTGCCGGCCCGGTGCAAGTCAAGGCGCCGTCACGGTTCATGGTGTCGAACATCGTGCCGGTGCAAAACGTGCTTGTGGCCACGGATACTGCATACATCCACGTGATCGGGCCCGCCGCCCCGGCCGCCGCCCGAATGCCCTTCAACCTGGCGCTCTGCGGGCTTCCCATTGTGGAAACGGCCGAAGGCTTCACCGTGTACTTGCCGTTTGAAAGCGGCCGTTTTGGAGTGGCCCGTTTTGACCGCCGCACGTGCCAGCTCTCCGTGGCGGCCCGGTGCCCCGTTTTCGACCGCGTGTTGAAGCAGACCCTAAACCGGTACCTGGGCGTCTTGGCCAAGGAGCAGGCCCGTGCGCCGTGGCTGGAATTTGCTCCATATTTGGACGATTCGGCACAGGGGAATCTCACGGTGCATGGGACAACGCTTTTGGCCGCCCACTTGGTGATGGTGTACAGCTTGGCTCCGAAACACGTCATCAGCCACGTGATCAAGTCCAAGCGAGAATACTTTGTGAGATTCGTGCCCATAGACGCCGCTACTGGAGACGCCGCTACTGGAGACGTCGGCGAGTCGATTTCTCTGACCCTTTTGTTTTTCTTGCAGTCGAGAAGCCAAATGCCTTTGGTTGATAAGAGCCTTTCCGATGACCCCGGCGCCATGAACTCGTTCGCTTCGGGGCTCGATCTGTGGAAAAAAACCCGTTTCCAAGACCCCCAGGTCGTCAAACTCCCTCTTCGCATTACCCCATCGTTGAAGGAGTGTTTGGCTGTCAATTTCAGAGACTGCGCTGGAATTAGGCAGTTGCAGCGTCTCTACGTGTTGAATCATTCCATCCTCAAGACGCTTAGCGCGGTTCAGAGCAAGAAGTCGGTGTCAGCGCCAGAAAGCGGCCTAGCGCATGAAATCGCCGACATAAGCCGCCAGCAACACACGATATCGCAAACAATCCGGACCCAATTGGCGCACGTGGTCTTGTCGTGGTCCCAGACCCAGCCAAGCGCATTCTTCACTTCGGACTTTGACAAGTTCATCCTCAGCTCATACCAAAAGCTCGTGCCCCAGGCCTATGCAGTCCCTTTTGCCAGCGATATTCGGTTGACGATATTCGGCGAGCTCTGCACCGAGATTTTCGAGGTGTCGGCGGACCAGATCGTGGAGGACGACTTTTGGGACGTTGTGCGCTCGACCACCGACCACAAATGGCCACGTTGCTCATCTACACTTCTTCCGATTTTGGGGTTGTCGAATAAAACCGACGAGTTGGAAACCCACAACTACTTGGCCGAGTACATTGGCGATTCTTACTTGGCGCAAACTATACGCAGCGAGTTGGACCACTGCATCTACACCGGCACCCGAATCTTCGAGCTCAAGAAGGGGGTGTAGCCAGTGCTTGCTTGGACTATGAACAAGAAGGAAGAAGGACCCGGGAACGGGCGAGTAGCCGGGGCTTACTTGGACTATGAACAAGAAGGATGAAGGATCCCGGAGGCGAGTAGCCAGTGCTTACTTGGACTATGAACAAGAAGGATGAAGGATCCCGGAGGCGAGTAGCCAGTGCTTACTTGGACTATGAACAAGAAGGATGAAGGATCCGGGAACGGGCGAGTAGCCAGTTCTTGCTTGGACTATGAACTATGAAGAATGAAGGATCCTGGAACAGGCGAGTAGCCCTCGTCGGATTTGGCAAATTTGCCCTGCAAAACACTCTGTTCCTTCTCCTTGTTCCACACCAACTGCGTCTGGTTCCAGTGGATGAGCTTGCTTGGGGCATTTGGAGGCGGGTCGGAGACCTTGGTGATCAAGTACGCTACCGAGGTCTCGGCAAAGCCGTAAATTAGAATGCCCACCCAGGGGAGTTTGCGGATGAGGACAAAGTACGAGAAGCCAAAGCCAAACAAAAGACCCTCGCGTGACTTGATCCACTGCTCCTTCTCCCGGTTGGTGAAGCGGACGCGGGAGAAGTACGGTAGCAAGAGATCATGCACCATGGACCGCAGGCCATAGTAGGTGGTGAGGAAGAGCACCGCATGGGGCCTGGGGATGATCTGCAACACCACGAACACGACCACGGCGCGGTCCGTGCCGATCTTGTCGTTGAGATTATAGAAGGAGATGAGGCCGAGGATCACGTGACCCACGTACGGCAACTTGCTCAAGAGGAAAACTGCCACGTTGAACACCATCTTATAGCAGTGGCGGCCGACAAACGTGGAGAAGTCTTGCGACGAGTTGTACTTTGTGCGCCACGAGGCCACGCTGAAAAGGCGCTTGTCCGAGGGTGTGGGCGGCTCGTGGGAAAGCTCCACCAAGTTGCTGTGGTACTGGTGTTCAGGTTTCTCCGGGTGTTTCTGGGCGTACAATGCGTCGATGAACTTCAAGCTCAGCAAGAAGAGGTCGTCCAACTGCGAGCCGAAATGTCTGGAGATGGACGTGAAGAACACGCCCAAGTTGAGCACGCCAAATTGGAAGTCTCTGAGCGAGTTGGCCAGCGCCTCCAAAACCGTCGAGTCCACGAAGAGACCCACGAAATTGGCGAACACTCGAAGCGCCACCACCGGCGCCCAGAGCACGAGCTGGATGAAGATGGAGTACTTGATGGCGGCAAGCGCCCGGGCGTAGTACGCCGACTGGAAGAGCAGCGGGTTTTGCAACAGGCGGTACGCGCCCAAAAGCGCCAACTGCACGCCGCGGAGCACCGCCAAAACCGAGAACCCCGGCGGCGGGTTGGAGATGAAGATCGGAGAGGCCATGGGCCGAAAGATAGTTGCGGCGGGCCGCGAGAGTGCGGCGTGCGGTCACGCGACCGCGCACGTGCCGTAGCACGTGAGTGTACCCCGGCCGGGCGCGCGCAGGTCCCGGGGCGCGCAGGTCCCGAGCGGGCCTGCATGCGGCGCCTGCATGCGGCGCAAGTGCAGCTCCAACGGATTGTTCTGCCCTGCAAAACGGCCCTCAGGCGTATAAAGCGGAGGCAGCGGCTGCGCCGGCGATGCGCACCAAGGCATGTCTCAGGAAGATCACATGCAGAGCGCACAGCGAGAGCCGTCGGTGGTCACGTCACTAGTGGAGGTGACGGAGATTCTCTCGCGCAAGCGGGCCATGCCGTGCCGGGTTTTCTTCAAGAACGAATACGAGCAGCCGTCCGGCAGCTTCAAATTGCGGGGCATCGGACACAAGATCGGCGCCGCGGTGGGCGCGGCGCGCGCCGCAGAGCCCGGCGCCGCGGTACGGGTGTTTGCGTCCAGCGGCGGCAACGCGGGTCTCGCGGCCGCGTACGCGCTGCGGTTCTACGGCGTGCCGTGCACGGTGGTTGTGCCGGCGACAAGCCGGGCGCACGTGATCCGGCGGTTGCAGGGCTACGGAGCGGAGGTTGTGGTGCACGGGCAGACCATCGACGACGCGGGCGTGCACGCGTCGCAGCTTCGGGCCGCGTGCAGCGAGCACGCGATCTTGTGCCACCCGTTCGACGACCCGCTCATCTGGCAGGGCCACGCGCAGATGGTGGAGGAGATGTTCGGGCAGCTCGCGAGCGAGGAGCGGCGGCGGGTGCGGGCCGTGGCGTGCTCGGTGGGGGGCGGCGGGCTCTACAATGGCGTGGCCAGCGGGTTGCAGCAGCGGCGGTCACGTGCGCGGTGTCTCTTGGCGGAGACGCTCCAGGCGCCGACGCTCGAGCGAGCGGTGCGCGCGGGGCGGGTGGTGCGGCTTGCGGCGCCGCAGACGCTAGCCACGTCGCTTGCGTGCTCGTATGTGTCACGTGAGACGTTGGAGCTCTTCCAGCGCCGAGACGACGAGCTCCACATGGTGGACGACCTCTGTGCGGTGCGGGCCAGTTTGGAGTTTTTCCGAGACTTTGGCGTGCGTGTGGAGCCTGCGTGTGGGGCGGTGTTGGCGTTTGTGTACGAGCAGGTTGGGTTTTTGGAGGCGGTTGGTTTGGAGAAGGACGACATTCTTGTTGTGGTTGTGTGTGGCGGTGCCTGCGCCGACGAGGAGACCTTTGAGGAGTACCGGCGGGTGCTTCGTGGGGGCAAGTTGTGAGTGCACGTGGAAGGTGCTTATTGATGAGTTACGCTGAGCAGCCAATACTTCGTTTTCTGGATGTTCTGGAAAGGTATCAGAAGAGGCATGTTTCACTTACCAGCGAGTGTAACATCTTTGCAAGGCAGTGTATATATGCTGCTGTTGCCGATATGTTTCCGTTGTGCCACTGCTTTGACACCGGAGATGTGATCTATGGACCGCTACGCCGCCTGACTATGCTGTGCTTGCGGTAAATACTCATTTTCATGAGTTACGAGAGCTCTGCTGGCACATCATTGATGTACTTCTGGCCTTGAACCGGGGGGTTTGACTGGCGTTCTCACTAACTACAACGCCCATGATCGACGTCGCCAAAGTGGCCTCCTACTGCAGTGCTCGTCATACATCGCAACCTTTCTTCAAGTCAACGACAGTTGTGGGACCTTTTGTACGATCTATTCCAATGAGTTCCACACTTCGTCCTGATACTTCAAAACTCCATTGGAAGACGATTTCTCCAATCTACAGCTGCGCTTCACAGCGACGACTTACAGCTTATACGAAGACACATCAACGTGTTCTCGAGTTTCATTCTTGACCCTCAGAGGGCAAGTGAACGAGAATATTCTTGAGGAAGTCAATATTTTCTGAGCTTAAAAGAGGTGGGGTAATCATTCCGGCTACATTCTGAACCGAAAGATAAGAACCCGACCGCAATATCATCCTTATGGCTTGTGATATTTCTTTGTTTCCCCAATCCCAAGAGAAGCAATGTCGAGTATGAAATCTGACACACAGCCTTTTTACGCAACCTGGTATTCGTTCCTTTTGCCGAGTACATTGTCAATGCGTGAGCGGCCTGACCCAAATGATAGCATCGGACATCAGTCAATTTCACGTCATTACTAGCGCTGCATTTTTGAAGTGGGTTCTGGTATCGACGACGTGGATCACGGCTCAAGTTGGAAGCGAAATCATCTCAACACAATACACGATGCTATATCCACTGGCACATTTGATTGTTTCAAGGATTTGTTCAGATACTTATTCAAACGTGCGTGATGTGCCACAATCAATCGGGTATTGGGTCAGGAATGGTCAGCGTGAGAAGCCTGACACTTACAGGTGATTGTCTGCAGACACTAGGTGATTGTCTGCAGACACTAGGTGATTGTCTGCAGACACTTTTCTTACAGACTTTCCTTACAGGTGATTGTCTGTGGTGAGCCAGATGACATCATGTTCTTGGACTTGATGGGACACATGCTAAGGAAGGACTTCTTTCCCACATCCCAACTGAAGATGTCTTCTCCACAGAGACGACTCAACTGAAGATAATAAGATTACACAATCTTTGGCTCTTTAAGCACCAGATTATGGACAACTACAGAGCATATACAAGACTTGATATGGAATTGGCCATATAAGAAGCCGAGAAATCGAATCGATATACGAAAGATACGAAAGCCGGTCAATAGGAGCTTATCGTTTGTTAAGCTTAACATACGGCTGTCTCCGCTACACTTGAATTCTGCAGCATAGGAATAATCGTCTGATTTACAGAATTTGACAAATCGATAGAGGTCAACAGAAACGATGGAAGTCAATGAACAAAGAAAATCGTTATGAGTTATTGGATACAAGGGAAATCGTCATAGTCTATGGAAATTAATGGAAATAGATGATATATTCCTTACTTCAATTACTCAAAGAAAGATGAGGCAGTGAAGCGAAAAAGAAAAGATCCAAAGGCCAACATGATATTACGATTAATCCGAGTCAGAAACAGTGAGGAGCAGGAACATACAAATATCTTGCTAATTCTCAACATCCAGAATACATGGAGGTTCTCAACATCCAGAATACATGGAGGTTCTCAACATCCAGAACACATGGAGGTTCTCAACATCCAGAACACATGGAGGTTCTCAACATCCAGAACACATGGAGGTTCTCAACATCCAGAACACATGGAGGTTCTCAATATCCAGAATACATGGAGGTTCTCAATATCCAGAAAACATGGAGTTTTAAAAGTTTACTTTATTGCTTCTTGATGGGCTTCTTGACATGTGGTCTGAGTATATTGAGGCGGCCAGTGCGGGACTATAGGCACTAGGTCTGGTATAGGGACGCCGGTTCAATATTTTCATTCTCACTATAGAGTATAATCTCCTCCGTCTTTATATTTTGATTATGGTTTTGATTCATCAATTCGTCCATGACTAAATACTCTCGAGTATTTGTCCGAGTTCAACAGATTCAATCACACTAACACTACACTTGATCTAAGCCAAATGGCAAAGAGATTTTTTTGATTTACAGGGATGTACGGGTTCAGGTACTGGTATGGTGGCCTGGTACTTCATTGTCTTGAGCTCCTAACCCAAAACCAACGCTTATTGATGTTCTCTCAGTGATTTCACGCAATCACTCCGATCAACACTGTGACTTGATAATGTGACTACAGAAATGCTCAAGCATCTTCTATCAGCTCGTCCACAGCAAATGGAAAAGTATAAGCGATTGACGAGTTTTGGAGATATTCATGTGAATTCTTGAGCAACCACACCGTGCGCAAGCTAGACATAAGTCAGCAAAGGTGAAGCACGTCACAGCCAAACTCGTATAGATGTGCGATGGATGGAACCTAAGGTCAAGGCAAACGCAGAAATGGAAAAGAGCAACGCAGACATGGAATAGAGGATTTGCTCATGGATGCAAATTATCAGATGAAATGTTTGAGTCTTCTTGAGAAGCTTTGACAATCTCCACTTGCTGGGAGCACCGAAATCAACATCCGAAAGTGCAAGCTCCTAGCTGACATTCAGCAGACCGGACTCCAAGTGCGTGGGGACATAGCATACAACGAGCGGCAACTCCAGGCTTTCATCAAAGCATTCAGAGAAACGTGCCTTGATATTTTTTTCCTTGAACTCCACGTTTTTCTAATGTTGAAGAAGTTGCTCAGCTATTGATTTGTCCATAATCCAACCTTGAGATTCTTTGATTCCTTACCACCGCTTTTTCCTGAGGTCCAAGAAGAATCCATTTCGACTTGAACGATTGACTTCGGAATCGATAACTGCTCCGATATTATTCCTACAATTAAGACTTTCCATGTCTCCTTCTGAAGAAACTTGGACAGAAGTTCTATTGCAGGGTTCACCAGGGATGTACGGGATCAGGTACTAGGAGTAGTATAGTGATAGTGGATAGCAGTACTAGAGTATTCCTGCTGCTTCCTTGGTCTGGTGTAGTGCTTACATTGTGTAGTACTGTATGGTGTATGCCAGTGCAGAACCATAATGTCAAGTGGTACCAGTGCAGCACGCAGCAGTACTCCTTAGTCCTGAGGTTGACTCTAATATAGTATTGATAGTGTAGTGTACATGCGGAGTATAATAGTACTCTACTGACTACTGACTACTGACTACTGACTACTGACTACTGTACACTCTACTTAGCATTGGTGTAGCATGGTGTAGCATGGTGTAGTATGGGGCAGTATGGGGCAGTATGGGGCAGTATGGTGTAGTATCAGTGTAAAGGGTCTTGGGGTCATTTTTACTGGAACGAATACATCGGTATTTGAGTCCTTGCTCTCTTACTGAGGACTCTATACTAGTTTATAGCACTAGACGATACGTTAATTTAGTCATTACCTTGTGAAAAGGTATTGTAGTCTTCACCTGGTGAAATGAGTTAGTCCTGGTGAAATGGTTTAGTCCTGGTGAAATGGTTTAGTCCTGGTGAAATGGTGTTGTAGTGTGGTGCACTGATTTGTAGAATAGCCTTGTCCTGGCGTCATGCATGTTGGCAAAGTCAAAAGAGCCAAGCAACATTTGGTCGGGTTCGTAGTCGCAGGCTGAAACCATGTTATATTTTAATATATACATTTACCATTTAAGTAGACAGGGATTGAATTATAGACAAGTGGTTGACAATATACTTTTATGAACATGTAACAATGCACTAATATATATTTATTAATAATATTTATTACGTTAAGAAGCGAGCTCGTCCCGTAGCTAACTCTGACAAACCCAGCCCTACGAATCCAAGTGAAACCCGTACATCCCTAAGTTTATGTTTAACCATGCAGTCGATCTATTAAAGAGTCGTCCCGTTTAGGTTAGAAATGGTATGGTCCCCTAAGGCCCCTAACTGTTTCAGATGAGACGCCTAACTGTTTCAGATGAGACGCCTAACTGTTTCACCCAAGACGCATATGCATGCGCACAGAGCGCCCCCTTGGACTCTCAACTATATAAGAGATACGGCAACCCTCCAAAGGGCAGTTCCTACGAGTATCCCGAAAGGCAATAAACACAGTGCACTTCGATAAGCCTATCTCTTAACAAATAATAGAAAAATAACGTCTAAACAGCATCATAGATATAATTATAGGTGGCAGAATATATAAAATAAAGAGATTGGCTTGAGTAACATAGATAATAATTATCCCCTGTTCTGGTTTTACTATAACGGACGGTCCCTGAGATAAAATAGAAATTCAAAATTAGTGGGTGAACAAAAATGATCCGTACTGTACGACACAGGATGATAAAGGGAATGGGGTACTCTTTGAATGAACTCAAAATAAATCGTGCGACCAAAAACAGAGCTTATTGACTAGTAATAGTGAGTATAATAAGTGATAGCCCGGTGTCATAATATTATAATAGATGATATCTCCCGGTGTCATAATATTATAATAGATGATATCTGCCGGTGTCATAATATTATAATAGATGATATCTGCCGGTGTCATAATATTATAATAGATGATATCTGCCGGTGTCATAATATTATAATAGATGATATCTGCCGGTGTCATAATATTATAATAGATGATATCTGCCGGTGTCATAATATTATAATAGATGATATCTGCCGGTGTCATAATATTATAATAGATGATATCTGCCGGTGTCATAATATTATAATAGATGATATCTGCCGGTGTCATAATATTATAATAGATGATATCTGCCGGTGTCATAATATTATAATAGATGATATCTGCCGGTGTCATAATATTATAATAGATGATATCTGCCGGTGTCATAATATTATAATAGATGATATCTGCCGGTGTCATAATATTATAATAGATGATATCTGCCGGTGTCATAATATTATAATAGATGATATCTGCCGGTGTCATAATATTATAATAGATGATATCTGCCGGTGTCATAATATTATAATAGATGATATCTGCCGGTGTCATAATATTATAATAGATGATATCTGCCGGTGTCATAATATTATAATAGATGATTTTATGAACTGATAAACGGCGGTCTTTTTGAGGATCCGAAGGTAGCGAAATACTTGCTAAGTCATACTAACAATCCTATAAGGCAGCTAAGGGCTTGTACCTATTTACACGTTGGGAGCAATCCTGGGGGTGAAGCTGTAAAGAAAGGCAGCTAATATTTATAACCAATATATGTATTAGACCTTTGACTACTCTACTATGGAGCGCTACAAGTGAGGTTTATGGCGTGCTACGAGTGAGGGTTTGACGTGCTACGAGTGAGGATTCTGACTTGAAACAGGCTGAGGATTTTAACTTGAAACAGGCTGAGCATGTCTAATTTTTTGACCAGAACAGCATCAGCGTCCGGGCGCGTACTAGATTGGCCACTCCAAAAACAGACCATTCGTGAGCTTGCCGCCCTTAGGCCCTGAAACGGCCAGGCCGCTTTGGCTCCTGGAAAAGCAGATGGAGTATTGTGCAATGACCGCCTTGTACATGAAAATAGCGACAAGAGGCATTCACTTCGCGTTGATATATGAGAAACGCCGGGCCTTGATGGAAACCTCTTGTTCTATTCCTCTGGAAATCTTCGGCCACCAACAGCTCCCGATTCTGCCCACTTTGGACGGTTGCAATGTGCAGAAATCAATCTCAAAGATATGCCCGTGAGTCTGAGGGACAGCCTGGTGAACCTTCCTTCCACATTCGCTTGGATTCTCGTGCAAATCTTACCTACTACTTTACCTCCATGTTGACTTGGACGGTTGACTTGGACGGTTGACTTGGATGGTTGACTTGGACGGTTTGACTTGGACGGTGTTGACCTTGCGCTCGAAGGCTTTGATGAGGGTTCTGAGATGGAAGGCTTTGACGGGGTTCTGAGATGGAAGGCTTTGACGGGGTTCTGAGATGAAAGGCTTTGAAGGGGTTCTGAGATGGACTCGGTCCGAACCTGCAGAATCTTGAAATTGGCTGAGTGACATTGACCAGGAACGATGAAGATGTACAACGTTCCATGAAGGCACTCTGAAAAGGGCGGATCCCCTGCGGAGTCAAATCTTGTCATTTCTTCTCCAGGCGGCTTGTTCATGACCTCGTGGTCCACGGGCTCCACCCAAATGCAGGATGCCCGTCCATCAGATGTCCACAAGATCGCATGGCATTAATGGATTGGGCACCCAGAAAAAGTGGCCATAGCGATGACAAGCGGCGATAGATGTCGACAACTGGAACGTGATGAAGTTCTGGATGTTGAAATGCCCTTCCTTCCTCAATGGCTCAAGAGAGTAGAAAAGTCATCGGACCATGTCAGCGGCGTCCTTGGCTACGTCCGTGCCATTCTAACCATACGAAAGGCAGGCTACGGCTACTACTACTACTACTACTACTACTACTACTACTACTACTACTACTACTACTACTACTACTACTACTACTACTACTACTACTACTACTTCTACTACTACTACTCCTACTACTGCTACTACTACTACTACTACTACTACTAGTACTACTACTACTACTACTACTACTACGACTACTACTACTACTACTACTACTACTACTACTACTACTACTACTACTACTACTACTACTACTACTACTACTACTTAGTTTTAAACCGAACAGGATAGTAGAGAACCTAGAGGTAAGAAGGGTTATATAAATATAGGAGATAAAATAGTTCAGAAAGCTATACAAATAGTTCTTGAGAATATGTATGAACCTAAATTCAGTAATATATAAATAGGTGAGTTTATAAAAAGTCACTTGGAGGATTTTACATCAAAATGTAGGATTATTTATATAAGGTAAAACTTAGTACTTAGAACTTAGTACTTACTAATTAGTACTCACACTCCTACTTAGTACTTAGTACTTAGTACTTCGAACATAGAACTTACTACTTACTAATTAGTACTTAGAACTTAGTACTTAGAACTTAGTACTTCGAGCTTAGAACTAACTACTTAGTACTTACTACTCTCTAATTACTACTACTACTTACTATTCACTACTAGCTATTCACTACTAGCTATTCACTACTAACTACTTACTGCTGACACTCACTATTACTACCTTCTACTACTCACTATACACTACTCACTACTTAGAACTTAGTACTTAGTACTTACCACTTACCACTCACTAATCATATACAGCTATATGCACTATGGGCCGCTGCTTAGTTTCAGGTGCCCCGTGATCTCGTGCATCTTCTCGATCTCTGCAGAATACGGTAGTCTGCTGTATCGCCACATCCAGTACTCTTCTGCCTTTCGGCCTGGTATCCTTGCAATATCTGACAGATTCAGTAGGCAGGTATCATAGGTGCGTGATACCTCTTATGCCGCGCCTGCATACAGTCCGCGCCATCTGCAGGCCGCGCATAGACCCACAGAACTTAAGCCTAATTTGGCAGACCCAGAGCATTCGGAAGAAGAAAGTCTAGGCCCCAGAGCTCGTCTCCACGCAAAAAAATTCTCCCAGGGACGAGTCGAACGTCCGATCTCAAGATACCAATGTGACCCATTACAGTCTTGTGCCTTAACCAACTTGGCCACCGGGAGCTGCTTACAATGTACTGCATTTTCACGAGCCTACCATTCATCGAATGCTGCTGACGCCGGAGTATGTTGGCCTTCTGTTCACTCTGCAGGCTACGGCAAATGGAGCTGGTCGTCTATATCTGGGTCACGTGACCCCTTCTCCTTCATACAAGTAAAACCACATGTGAGCCTGGGCTTCAAATCAACGTTCGTCGCTGTGCAGGTCTCGAACCCAGCGAGTACTTTACAAATGCTGCGCAAGATGAAGCAAACGAGGCAGTAACGACCATATCATTTTTTTTTTCTCTTTTAATCAGTTTTGATTCCAAGATGGTTAGAAATACATATCTATGTTGCGGGTGGTTTTAATCTATCTTATTAATTTTTATTCAAGATTCAGCGGGTGGGTTTTTATTAAAAACTTAAATATATTACTTCTTTAATAGATTGTTTATATATAATGATTTTTAAGCAATATATTAGAGTTTAAAAGGTAAGTTATACAATAATAAATATAATAAATAACCAAATGGTAAATTGATATATATGTAAGGAATTATAAATAATAGATTATTAGATAATATACAATTGAATGATGGAGAAGTTATGAAATTATAATAAAGTTGAATCTTGTATATATAAACCCACCCGCTGAATGTAAATATTGAGATAATGAAAATTAAATGTCTTAAATGACAGATAAGTATTAATGAATAGAATTCATACTATAATACAAAATAGTGTTATTATATTAGTAATTCTATATTGAGATATCAATGACTATAAGGATTTAGTGACATAGAGATGATACTTCTTAACATCTTTTATCCTCTAGGGGTAGCTTCACGGGATGTTCTATTACTTGATAAAAGTATGACTAATATTATAAGAAGATTTGAGAGTTATTATAAGATTAAAGATAAGAACGGATATCAGAAGACTAAAATATATATATTTAAATGAACTAATACTTTATAGCAATGGCGGTGATTATCTTTACTTATCTAAGGTTTTTTTTGTCATCATAATATTTATTGTAGGTATTCTATTTATGGTTATTTCCGTATGATTCTATAAAATATGAAATTCTATAAAATATGAAATTCTATAAATATATAAATTAATTAACATCTAACCTACGTAAATCAGCTCGAATTCAAAATAAGAAAAAGCAAAAAATAGCTATTTCCATCTCCCGTGGGTTTTCCGCCAGGGCAAAGCTGCAACTTCACTGCAGCCAGAGATTGAATCCATATCGTGGTAATTCTGCTGCTTAGGCCGCCTGCCGTGGTGTAGGCAAAATATTGGTTTCTATATAATAAGTAAATTTATGTTTAGGTAATATGGGCGGTTTGAATCCTCGTTCGTGGTGCACGGTAATTCCATGACGCGGGTGTTGCATAATCTGGGACCTGCAACACACTACACTTGATCTAAGCCAAATGGCAAAGACGGTACCAGGGATGTACGGGCTTCACGGCTGCACGGTTCACTTCCTCGGTAACCAGGTACTCCGTTTAGAAGACCTGGTGTTTGACTTCTGCTCTGTCTGACCGGCTATATTGTATGCAGTATACCTGGAACAGTGTATTGCTATTGGCACTGGCCACGCTCTAGTTGCTTGCTTCGCAGTCACAGATGCTGTCCCGGCCAAGGCACTCATTGGACAGGCGATCGGGGATGTCGTGTGCAGCGACAGCCGAGTCGATTGTTGGGATGTACGGGTTTACGCAAGGATGTACGGGTTTCACTTAGGGATGTACGGGTTTATCTAGGGATGTACGGTCTCATCAGAGTCTAATGGCGACTGTTTAAGATGTATCGGGACGAAGCAAGGCATCGCAGCTCAGTATCCAGCTTCGGACGGAAAATCCCACTAGCGGCGCTTCGGAAAAGTCACGTCGGACCGTAGAACCCACTTTGTTCCTGCAGACACCTCCTCGCCCTCGTGCGCCAAGCAGTCGTCTCCATGCTTGTGCAAGAGTGCCATTCCCTTCGACGCGTGGATGTTGAGCGGGTCGCCAAGCCCGTGAAACACCGTGCCGCCGCCCGAAAACTCCGCCCCGCCCGTGAGGTACACGAGAAGCGTCCAGCGGGTCTCGCCCATGACACGCTCGTCACCTGCCATCGCGCACGTGACCAGCTCGTCGTAGTGCTTCCCAAAGTGGTGGCCCTTGCCGTAGCGGTAGATGCGTAGGTTGGGATTGAGACTGCATGCGCCAGCAAACGTGTCCCGAGTGCTGTCGCTATCGAGGAGCTGCCGCAAGTACTGCCAGAGGGCGTCGGCCGCCGGGGCGGACTGCACAGACGCCCGTTCGTTGAAGCGGGCGGCGTAGTACTTGCTTTTGACGACGGGGGTGGTTTCGAGAGAGAGGCTTCCGAATGAGGTAATGAGTTCTTCACAGAGACTGCGGCTGAAAAACTGCTCGATGGTGATGATCTGGTCTTGGGCCACCACATGCGGCTGCGGCTGGAAGTACTGCTTCTGGAGTGAGGATGCGAGCGCGTAGTAGTTTTGGGGGAAGTCGAAGGGTGATTTGGGTGCCACCGGTGGCTGCTGCTTTTTGTTTTTCCTGGGCATGGCTGAATTGCGATGTCTGTTCGGGTTGTTCGAATGAGTCTGTTCGTGTTTCAGGCGTGTTTCAGGCGTGTTTCAGGCGTGTTTCAGGCGTGTTTCAGGCGGTTTCGGCTTGTTCGGCTTGTTCGACTTGTTCCCGCTTGTTCCCCTTTTTCGGTGACCGCCTCTCGCTGCTCAGCTTCTATCTGGTCTACTGCTACTTGACCTCTGGGGCACTGGTGTTCGCACGGGACTATGTGCAGGCCGCCCACATCTTCGCCTGCTACGGTTACGGAGAGTATCAATTTAGTGTTCTATTCCTGGCTGCGAGCCATATGCATAACATGCCGGTCTCAGACCGCATCACTTCTTGGCCCTGGCGGTCTTCTTGGCCGGCTTCTTCCCCTTGGCCTTGGTATCCTTCTTCTCGTCAAGACTGTAGTCAAAACCCAACGTCTTTAAATGCTCAAGATGCAGAGCCTTCTCCAGCTCGTATGCGGCCTGCAAAGCCTTCCACTCCTCCAACGGCTTGGGCGCGGTTTCCTTCTTGTATTGCACAGATCTCCAATCGTATTCAACGAAGTTCTCTCTGTAGTTGGCCGGAAACAAGTTCGCAGGTGGCTGAGCCATCACCTCCACCTTCATCATTTCTCCAAACAAGAGGTAGTTGTTCATGGTCTCCGCGGCAATACGGGCGTCCGAAATCTTGGCGAACTCCACCCAGCCGTGGCGCCTGGAAGCACCGGACTTGCGGTCACGTGCCAAGCGAACCTTCACGAGGTCTCCGAACTGCGAGAAGTACTTGCGCAACTCCTTATCCTGGAACAGCTTGGGGAGCTGGCCGACGTGGATCACGCCTCTCTCTTTGGGCTTGAACGGCGCGTCTGTGGCTGCTGTTTTCTGGAGCTGAACTTTGTGGCCAGCGGGCTCTGTGGAGGTCTCTTGAGAAGGCTCTGCAATGGTCAACTGCACACCCTCGGAGTCGGAGAAATCGTCAGACGAGCTGGAGAAGTCGTCGGACGCGTTTTCCGCCGTGGCGGCCGCACGCGAGGGGCGTTTTTGGGGTCTGGATGCTGTTTTGGCCATGGTGTGAGGAGTATCAGAGAGAGCGAAACATCTCATCGAGAAAAACTGCGCGCTGTATGCAGGTCGCTCACCGCTCCACCCGCAGACTGACGTCGGACCCCAGCTGCAGCCATGGCTGGCCCGCCCGGTCAGACAGCCCGGCTGTAGCGGTGGACTGGCGCAAGCCCTCTTGGGCTTCTTGTCTTCAAGCGCTGCAGGCAGAGAGCGAAGCGGGCGCTGCAGCCTGCAGGACCAACTTCTGGGTCAACTTCACGGGCAATCCAACCACGTTGAAGAAGTCACCCCGAAGTTCCCGGAAAAGCATGCTGCCGAGCCCCTGGTACTTGAACCCACCAGCGGCGTCCCGGCCTTCGCCTGTGCGGATGTACAGGTGCAAGGCATCCACACTGAGCGAGGAATCGAACGCTAGTTGCGTGCATTCAGTCCCCGAGATATGTTTTTCCACCTCCCCATTCACAACCCGGAACACGTGCACGGCAGTGACGACCCTGACCGGATTCAGCCGGTAGCTTTCAAGCATCTGCAACTGCTGATGGTCGTTTTGCGGCTTTTCGTAAATTTCGCCGCCGCACGACACAACGGTGTCTGCTACCAAGACCACCGACGGCACATGGAGCTGCCGGAAAATGCTGTGTGCTTTGAGTGCCGCAGTTTTGGTGACGTATTCGACGTCCAGACAGTCTTTGGGGAGATCCTCCTCGAAGGTGGACTTGATGACGCGAAATTGGTGAATGCCAAGGTTCTGCTTGAGGATTTCCTGGCGGCGGGGCGACGAAGATCCGAGCACAAACTCGTACTGGAGGAGCTGGCCGTACTCAGTAGAAGTCCACATGCTGACGGTGCTCGTGAGGACCCGCGAGTAAATGGCACACACCCGTGCACCAGCACCTGTGTAGCAGGCAGCTTCAGCCCGAAGTGAAAAGACCTGGATGCAGGCGGCACTGCCGAAAGGTAACTGAGGATCACTGGAGTGGCGGGGCACATTTGTTGGAGACACATTTGTTGGAGACACATTTGTTGGAGACACATTTGTTGGAGACACATTTGTTGGAGAGTGGTCTTCCGAAACGACGTGATTATGGACCCCATGTGCAGTACCACAGCAGGCCGTGACTTTCACTCTGGAACCATTCACTTTGTATAGCGTCTGCAGTCACAGGCAATGGAGGGGCTGGGGCTGTGTCTGAGCGGGGTTTGGAGCGTGGAGTTCAAACACGGCACTAGCAATTTCAATCCAGAAACATGGCTGCGCTGCAACCTCACGTCTTCTGCGCCAACACCAAAAACCCTGGCGACCACTGGTTGTGCTGGGAGACTCGGCGTGCACCGAGTCTGTTGGTCGGACGCAACTCAAGCGACGCAACCCACTCATCTCCGACTCTCCCTCTTTTTGGCCACGGCGATCGCCTTCTTCAAAAACGCCGATCGTGAGTCGCCCTCCTCGGTGTCCTCTGAAACAATGCCGTTTTCGGCTGATCTCGGCTTGACCGGGGTGTCTGCCACCAAATGCTCCCGGACGGAACCCAAAAAGTTCCCATGGTCATCAAAAATCATTTCCGTGCCAAGAAGCTTGCGCCACGTGGTCTTGTAGATCTGCCCGTCAATGGCGCTTAGATTGCTGAAGAACACAGACTCGGGATCTGCGGCGGCGTTGGCATTGTCCGAGATCTTGAAGAGTGGATGCTCGTGATCCAATTCCGTCATCTGCAACTTGGCATTGGGGTTGATGAGCAACTGATCTGTGAGTCCCGTTTCCTCTGCGTTTCTTCCTTCTCGTGTCAAATCATCGTAAAATGATGGTGCCACCACAGGCACGTCGATGGCGAAGTAGAGTTCCTGCAGTTAGTATTGCCGTACCAAACGTGTATTAAGTACGTACCTCATATTCGGAGTCTTCTCCCTCCGCTTCTCCCTCCGCTTCTCCCTCCGCTTCTCCCTCCGCTTCTCTGCCCTCCGCTTCTTTGCCTTCCTTTCCTCTCCCTTCTTTCCTCTCCCCTTCTCTCTCCTCTCTGCTCCCCTCCTGCTCCTTCCTCGCCTTGATGTCCTCATCCGAACCCGCCTCAAACTTGACGTCGAAGTTCCAGTTCATCTCCTCGCCCTGGCTGAGAAAGTCTGTCCTCCCGTTCTCCTGTAGCGCCCAACGCCCGCCCCCCTGCACATACTTGTCAAGCGAACACGCACCGGCTCGGAGTTTGGTCTCTCCCTGAAAGTCTATCGGGTCGTGCACGGAGCGGCATTGCATCAATGACATGCCTAGGGCGATCTTAGTGGCGGCGTGGGTCACAAGAAGCAAGCACGTGACGTCCGGATACTGCTGCTCGAACTTCGGCACAAACGCCGCCCAGAACGCCCGGGCCCTCTCGAAAATGTCCGTCTCGGCCTCACCCGACGCGGCCGGCACCACGCCGCTTCCGCTCCAAAGCTCGTCGGTTCCAATGACCTCGGGGAAAAACTCCTTGAGCTGGGCGTATTTCGCCGGCGTCGGAATCACCCCCCGATCTTTCTTGAACCACTCGCCAATGCCGGTATCTATGCACACCTTGACGCCAAGCTCGGCCGCGATTGGCTGCGAGGTCTCGATGCATCTGTAGAAGGGCGAGGAGATGATCATTTGCGGCCTGTTTTCAGGGGCTGCGAGAGTGCCGATGTAGGCGGCTAACTCCCTGGCCTGCGCTACTCCGTGCGGCGCTAAAACGGGATCGCTGTCGATTCCCGTGGGGTTAGGCGGGTGTGGCGGCGGGAGCCAGTTGGATCTGTACCCGTGGCGGGCAATGTAGATGGTGTTGAGAGTCATGGTTGTTGGGAGAGAGAATACGGTGACTTTTATCGCGAGGCACGTGTCTGCAGGAGCAGCCTTGGGGTTATACGAGGCTTGAACACCTAGTACAGTCTAGCTTGAACACCTTAGTACAGTCTAGCTTGAACACCTAGTACAGTCTAGCTTGAACACCCTAGTACAGTCTAGCTTGAACACCCTAGTACAGTCTAGCTTGAACACCCTAGTACAGTCTAGCTTGAACACCCTAGTACAGTCTAGCTTGAACACCCTAGTACAGTCTAGCTTGAACACCCTAGTACAGTCTAGCTTGAACACCCTAGTACAGTCTAGCTTGAACACCCTAGTACAGTCTAGCTTGAACACCCTAGTACAGTCTAGCTTGAACACCCTAGTACAGTCTAGCTTGAACACCCTAGTACAGTCTAGCTTGAACACCCTAGTACAGTCTAGCTTGAACACCCTAGTACAGTCTAGCTTGAACACCCTAGTACAGTCTAGCTTGAACACCCTAGTACAGTCTAGCTTGAACACCCTAGTACAGTCTAGCTTGAACACCCTAGTACAGTCTAGCTTGAACACCCTAGTACAGTCTAGCTTGAACACCCTAGTACAGTCTAGCTTGAACACCCTAGTACAGTCTAGCTTGAACACCTTAGTACAGTCTAGCTTGAACACCTAGTACAGTCTAGCTTGAACACCTTAGTACAGTCTAGCTTGAACACCCTAGTACAGTCTAGCTTGAACACCCTAGTACAGTCTAGCTTGAACACCTAGTACAGTCTAGCTTGAACACCTTAGTACAGTCTAGCTTGAACACCTTAGTATACAGTCTATGAAGCAGTGCTCTAAATCAAGAACTCCAATGGGTTCTCCACGATCTTCTTCACCTCGCGGATCCACTCTCCACCCTTGGCTCCATCGATGGTTCTGTGGTCGAAGGTTCCGGTCAAGGTCATGTAGTCCTCGAAGACAAAGCCTTGCTCGTTGACAGCGGAAGGCACGGCCTTCTTCTCCACGGTTCCAATGGCCACAATGGCAGATTGGGGTGGGTTGATGATGGATGTGAAAGAGTTGACGGCGTGGTTCATGCCCAAGTTGGAGATGCAGATGGTTCCGCCCTGGTACTCCTCCGGTGCCAACTTGTTGTCCTTGGCTCTCTTGCCCAAGTCCTTCATTTCGTGCGAGATGGCGGCCAATCCCTTGCTGTGGGCGTTCTTGATGATTGGAGTGATCAACCCGGTTGGGGTGGCCACGGCAACGGAAACATCAACCACGCTGTATTGTCTGATGATGCCCTGCTCAGCCATCCATGCGGAGTTGGCCTCTGGCACCCTCAAAGAAGCCAAAGCAATGGCCTTGATCAACAAGTCGTTGACGGACAACTTGTAACGGTCCTCGGCGGTGGAATTGAGCGACTGGCGCAACTTCAACAACTTGGACACGTTGATGTGCGATTGCACAATGTAGGTGGGCGATTGCTGAGTCGACTGCAACAATCTGTTGGCGATGGTCTTTCTCATACCGGTGATAGGGATATCCTCGAATGTAGAAGCACCGGCCGAGGCAGCAGGAGAAGCGGCGGCAGCAGCTGGGGCCTCGTAGTTCTCGACGTCCTTGGCGACGATTCTGCCGTTTGGTCCGGATCCCTTGATGTTCTTGAGAGCAATACCCTTGTCCAAGGCAATGGTCTTAGCCAATGGGGAGGCGAAAATACGACCAGCTGGAGCCTTGGAGGCCTTTCCGGCGTCGGACTTTACGGTCTTTGCAGCGTCTGCTGCGGCCTCCTTCTTCTCCTCCTTGGGCTTCTCCTTGGCCTCTGGCGCCTTGGCTTCTCCCTCACCAGCATCCTCGGCGGTGAATCCCTCAAAAGCTGCCACGTCACCGGAGTCTTCGACGTACACGGCAATAGGCTTTCCGACAGGGATGTCCTGGGTACCGGCATCCACCAAAATCTTGGCCAAGTAGCCTTCCTCCTGGAACTCAAAGTCCATGGAAGCCTTGTCGGTTTCAATCTCGGCAATAGGTTCGCCGGGCGTCAATTCATCACCAACAGCCTTGGACCACGAGGCAAGACCTCCTTGGGTCATCGTTGGCGACAAGGCCGGCATTTTGATGACGGTGTGGGAAGGGAAGTCCTTCGACGAGTAGAATCTAGCGGCAAGGGCCATTTGAGCGGAAAAAGACGATGCAAGGCAGGGCTTCTGGGATTGCATGGCGACGGCACGCAACGAGGCAACGGCGCCTCTGCGGGCAAACAAGGCAGACATGGTGGTTTGTGTGAAGAAGAAAGTGCTGCTTTGTTGGGGAGGTGAGCATCGCATGGTTGTCATCCGCCCGGGGGTGAAACCCCGACGCGCACCCGTACACCGCACCCGTACACCACCCGTACACCAATCATACACACCCGTACACCACCCGTACACCAAGACAATGTACCTCCGGATATCTGCAGCCGACTGCCGGTCGCTCAGTTTGGGCGCCCCTAATGTCTGTGGTGTATTTTATGGACTTTATGGATTTTATGGATTTAATGGATTTTATGGATTTTATGGATTTTATGGATTTTATGATATCTCTTGCTTGCACTCTTGCGAAATAAATAGTTGTGTAGTTGTGAATGTTAATGGAGCGGCGGTGAACACACCTGTGCCTCTCATGCTAAGTGTGGACTAGAGCTCCACGGCCCGGCCATAAAACAGGTTATCGATCACAAAGTCGGACTTCTCGAACATCCCGCCGATATCCTTGTACCCCTTCTCGCTCACACATTGTTCCTCGTAGATCACGTGCACGCCGCCATTCTTGACCAAGCTATCCTTGGCAGTCTGCCACAGAAAACGGATGAGCCCGTGAAACCATCCAAAAACACTGTCCACGTTTGCATGTAACCAGCGGCTGGTGGACGGGTCCAGAGGATACCCCAGACCAAGCGTTTCGCCCTTCAATGGCGCCATATTCTCGCTGTACCACTTCAAATTCATATCCCTCGTGACCTTGGCCACCACAGACGCCGTACTGACAATGGGGTAGATGCTGTCGGCTTTTTTGGTCACCACAATGTCGATTTCGGGAAAAAAACGCTTGAGCTTGGCCTGGTAGCTAGCGGGCGGACCAACAGTGTCCACGAAAATGCTGGTCACGTGCACACCTTGGGCGAGGACGTCCTTGATGAGTTGGATGGTGGTGTCGTGGGCCTGCTCGTTCAAATTGTACGCGCCGGCACCTAGCACGCTTCGAAGCATGCCGTTACTGATGGCCTTGGCAGTCATTGTGCAGGCGGCCCAGCCCACGTGTTTGTAGAGCTCGTGACTCGGCTCGTGCAACTTTTGGAAGAGCTCCGTACGCACATGCTCTTTGAGCACCTTGGAGTCGGCAAACCCGTACCTTTTGAGCTCGCCCTGGTAGCTTTCCAAGCAGTAGGAGACGCCGTACACCATGGGCCCTAGAACGGGACCTCTGCCTGCCTCGTCCACGCCAAGCACGATGCGAGAGTCCGGGCTTTCCCTGATTTTCTGCGGGATGTCCGTATGGTACGAATCGGTCTCGAAGCGGAACTTGTCTGCGATGCACGACACCGTTTTGGGCCACCAGGAGTCAGAGGACGAGCCCGGGATGTTTTCCTCCGGCGTATTTGGCTCTTTATTGTTTTCGTCATGCAACTTCTGACGCTTGGTCAGCGGGACTTCCGAGACTTCCGCTGCAGGCACTGCAGTGCCCACGGAGGCGGCGGCGGTCTCCAAGACAGGGGTTCGGGCGGCGGTCTCCAAGACAGGGGTTCGGGCGGCGGCAGGATCCATAGATGTGGAAGACAAGCGCTGAATGCAGGTGAACATCTGTGGAGGCGCGCGCCTGAGAAAGTCTCCTGCATACAGCTAGCCCAACCAGCGCTTGGTGGTTTCGTAGGTCAAGAAGGTGACGCACGTGGCGGGAAGCACGCGCACGATGTTGGCGCTGATTCCCTTGTAGAAGCCACGAAGGCCGTCCTGCAGGTAGACGCGGCGCGTGACCGCCCAAACGCTGCGGCCCTCGTGGTCAAAGTTGTAGCTCTGGATGCGGGAACGCACCACCTGCGTGGGATACAAGAGGGCCATGCTGACGGTCTTGGACATCACCGACGCCGCAAGGTACTGCCGCACGGCAAGCTCGGGCCCGTGGTCGCGGGCAAAATAGTCCTTTGCACGGTCGTATAGCGAAAACTGGAGCCCTGCCTGGAGCACGTGGAAAAGCGAGGGAACCGTGCCGCTCCAAAAGGTGCGGACTCCCTCCTTGCGGACAATCTGCAGGATGCCGTGCCAGACCGAGCGGTAGGAATTGGTTTGCGCACGCAGCGTGCTAAGGATCCGAGTTTTCAAGAGCCAGATGGGGTTGGTCAAGACCGACGCGATGGCGCCCGCGGTGGACGACGCCGCGAAGTAGTGCACGGAGCCGTCGGCGGCGGTGAAGTGGCGCTTGCATTCTGCATATAGGCTGAAGTAGAGGCCCCAGGCGGAGACGTTGCCGAAGAGATTCGGCCCGATGCCACGATAGTACTGGGCGAGCACGTGACTGCGCAAGGGGCTCCTCCGGCCGCTTTTTTCCCATTCTGTCCGGGCGTCGGCGGAGATTTGGCGGAGCACGTTTTTGAGCAAGGCAAACGGGCGGGCCGAGTGCGATGGGGCGAGCTGCAAACGGACTTTGACGAGGTCCAATGGCTGCGTGAGCACGGTGCTGGCGAACCCGGCGGAGAGGCCGGCCACGGCCTCTTTTTGGCGGTCGGAGAGTGGCATGGGGGGGAGAGAGGCGGCACCGGGGTGATGTGCGGCTCAGTCACGTGATCAACATCACGTGACTCTAGTCACGTAATGCGATAATCTGCACGTGACTTCAATTACGAGATGCATAAATGTGCGCGCGATGTTTCACGTGATGTGGAAATGGAACGTGACTTTAATCACGTGACTTTAGTCACGTGGTGTGCAATGTGTCACGTGATGTGAAGGTGATCACGTGGTGTGAGATCGCACGTGACTTTAGTCACGTGCTCTGACTAAAGTCACGTGCTCTGACTAAAGTCACGTGCGTCACGTGCTCTGGACCCATCGACGGCCGTGGTCGCTACGTGTGCATTCAAGTCCGTGTATTCAGTGGCCCTATATGTACAGGCTAGGCAGACGGAAACGGCGACAACAAGTTGAACAACGATGGCTTCTGTGGACTGGCCTTCCACCCCAAGTACAAGATGAACGGAATAAACCCGTAGTGGGCAATCGTGCGCGAGTAGTCCATGACCTTCATGAGTCTCTCCTTGGACTCGTCCGACAAGCTGAGTTGGTAGTTGGCCATTGTGTAGATGAATGTGGGAGGAAGCATGCGCACAGCACTGAGTGTCGATCAGAGTTTTCCGGAGGCACGGGTGCGCGCCAGCGCCTGGTGTCTGGCAGTGCGAAGTTGGTAGGCCCGCGCACTGCACATACTACTCCTTTACCACAGCTTCTATCCTACACAGCTTTACCACAGCTTTACCACAGCTTCTATACTACCACGGCTTTACCACAGCTTCTATCCTACTACATTCATGCGGGTGTTGGTCAGTGACAACCCGCGTACCGTGGCGTTAGCGTCCACGTCGCACAGCCTCGTGTTCCGCCAGATCTCCGCCGGCGCGGCGCCCAAGGCGGAGGTCCAAATCCAGCTGTTGGACGAGGTGTCGCCCCAGAACGGCTACACGGCGGTGATGGGGCGCCCGGTGTACGGGTGCCTTGGGCTTCTTTCCGTGCTGGGGCAGGTGTTTTTGGCGGTGATCTCCGCCGCGCTGCAGAACGTGGCCCGCCCGCTTGCCTATGAGTCCGTGGACCGCATCTGGGGCGTGGACTTTGTGGCCTTGGCGCTGGCCGAATGGGACTTTGTCACCTTGGACACGGGCGGCATGCCTGTTGCGGGGTTGGCGGACGACGGCGACCCGGACGCCGCACGCGTGGTGCACCCCTGCTTTGACTTCAAGAAGCTCCTCTCCAACGGCTCGTTCTACTACTCCAACGACTTCGACTTGACGTCGCTTCTCCAGGCGCGCGGTGTTGTGCCCGAAAAGCTCCATGGCCTGCTGGACCCGGACTCGTTCTCCCCCGTCAACGTGAAGCATTACCAGGAGCAGTACATGTGGAACACGTTCATGATGGCCGACTTGCTCAAGTTTAGAGACAACTTGGACCCCCTGGCGGTGGACGTCATCAACCGCAACCGCTTCTTCACGACGGTGATCCGCGGCTTCGCCAAAACCGTCCGCATTGCCGGCGCCGATTGCATCACCATCATCTCCAAGCAGTCGTGGAAACGTGCAGGAACACGCTTCAACGCCCGGGGCATCGACGACGACGGGAACGTCGCCAACTTTGTGGAAACCGAGTTCGTCTACAACAACCTCTCGCTGCATCAGATCCTCTCCTTCACCCAGATCAGAGGCTCGGTTCCCGCTTTCTGGGAGCAGGATTCCACGCTCATCAACCCCAAAATCACCATCACCAGATCCACCGAAGCCACGCAGTCCAGTTTCGACAAGCACTTCCGTGAAATCTGCAAGAAGTATAGTGCCTGCCACATTGTCAATTTGCTCTCAAAGACAAAGACCCTGGAGGCTGACATTCTGCGCAGGTACACCGATTTGCTCCGCATGTCGCCGCTCAGACAGGAGCTTGCCTACAGTCATTTTGATTTCCACGCGGAAACGAAGCCGCTGAGCGGTGGTTTCGCCGGCGCGTCCAAAATCTTGTCGTTGATCAGAGACTCCTCGGAGCTTTTCGGCTGGTTTGACTACGATACCCAGAAAAATGAGGTGGTCTCCCGCCAAAACGGTGTGTTCAGGGTCAACTGCTTGGACTGCTTGGATAGAACAAACTTGATCGAGCAGGTCATCTGCCTTTCCATCGTGGAACACTTTGCCAACGACCATTCGCCTTCCTACTCCAACAAAATTCGTGTGGATGAGTTGACGACAAAACACAATACTCTATGGGCTGACAACGGGGACGCTATCTCGCAGATCTACACGGGAACCAACGCGCTTAAGTCGTCGTTTTCCCGGTCGGGCAAAATGAACTTTGCGGGTGCTCTTTCGGACGTCACCAAATCCGTGTCCAGAATGTACCAAAACACCTTTGTGGACTCGAAGAAACAATCCGTCATCGACACCATGCTAGGCAAAGACGGCCGGCTTTCCATTCCCGTTCAGATCTTTGACCCTATCAACGACTATGTTTCGGAGAAAATAAAACAGGCCGAGGGCCTGTTCACGACGTATGGAGCAATGACTCTATTTGTGGGCACGTTCAACGTGGCGGCGGCGTCTCCTCCTGCAAGCCAAGACCTCATGAAATGGCTCTTTCCGGCAGAAAATTCCGCTAACTCATCGCCAGACATATACGCCTTGGGATTGCAAGAGTTGATAGAGTTGAACGCCGGATCCATTCTAGCTGCCGATTCGTCGAAGCCAGCGCAATGGGGTGCTCTTTTCCAGCGGCTTTTGAATACGGGCGAAGACGAATACTTGCTTTTGCGAACGGAATCCATTGCCTCTATGAGCTTGTTTTTCTTCGTTAAGAGGTCAAGCATCGACAAAGTTACAGAAGTCTCGGGCTCCTCTAAAAAAACCGGCATGGGCGGCATCACTGCAAATAAGGGCGCATGTGCAGTTCGGTTCAAGTACTGCTCCACGAGTTTTGCTTTGGTGACTTCCCATTTGGCTGCAGGAGTCAATGCCACTGTTGAAAGGTACAATGACTATGCATCCATAGCACTGGGCCTTTCTTTCACAAGAAACTACACCATTGGAGACCATGACAATATCATCTGGTTTGGTGACTTGAACTTCCGCATCAACCTCCCGAACGAGCAGTGCAGATACTTGATCAAAAATGGAGCTTTCGACGAGTTGCAAAGTGCTGATCAATTAGCCTTGGCAATGAAGGAAAGAGGTGGTGCTTTCTACGGGTTCAAGGAGCCTCGGGTGCTCTTTTATCCGACCTACAAGTACGATCGGGGTACCTCGGAGTACGATACTTCGGAAAAACAAAGAGTTCCGTCGTGGACAGACCGTGTTGTGTACAGGTCCAAGGGTAACAACGTGATCCGGCCCATGAACTACAACTCCGTCCTTGACGTGGTCATAAGTGACCACAAGCCGGTGTTTTCCACTTTCCAATGCAAAGTGACAATTATGGACGAAGCCAAAAAGAACTCCCTCTCGCTTCAATATTACAATGCCTACAAGGCAGAACACGGGACGATGCAAGCAGAGCCGTCGGCTATTTCGTCAACAAGTCCTGCCTCCACGTCGTTTAGTCTGGAAGCATTGTCAGAGCTCAATCTTTTGGAGCTTGAAGAACCTGCACCCAAACTTCCCTCTAGAGCTAATACCCTCGTGAACACGCTTCCCAGGAGAGTTCCCCCGCCGCCACTAAGCCGAAAAGCAACGCCCACGCCCGCAAGTGAACGAAGTGACAAGTCAGAACCAGCCACTCCGAGATCTGACCTGCAAGTCGGGCGTGCAGTTCCCCCAATTCCTCCCGCAAGAAATACTCCTAGCCATTTGGAGCATTTGGCCTTCCACTCCGCGCCGCTTACGCCCACCAACTCAGGTCTGAATGTCAGCACCCGAAACCCAAGCGGCAGTCTGATGTCGAAATCTGAGTCCAGCACAATGAAACCCATGAAACCGTCTAAACCACAGGCGTTGTCATCGGCAAAACTCTCCGAAAGCGAGCCACAGCCGTCTGCGAAGAACCAGCCGTCTGCGAAGAAGCCAACGCAGCAAGACGAAAGCCCAAGCCCCCAAACATCAAACGGTTCGGCTCACGAACTTCTGCCAGATAGCCGAAGGACTGTGAAGGGAAATGGCACACGTGCGCCTCCGCCTCCGCCAGCACGTGTAGCCACCCAAGGAAAGAACCTCATGTCTGACTGGCAACCAATGGTTCCCCAGTGAGGCGGCACTTATACACAGGGACAATTAAAGACTTTGGACTGACAAATACGCTCCATTGGTGCCATAGCAGAGGCTACAGGCTCGAGACCGCCAGAACCCGATGAAGCTATATGAGTGGCAGTGTGCAGGCTGCGACCGCGCGAGCTCTATCTGCAGGAACAACAACTCAGTTTCTCATGTCACCTCAAGTTCAGCCGACTAGCAAACTCAGCCCAACGCAAACGCTGCATCGAGCAAAATCCAAACCAAAACAGCATGTCCAAGCGAATCAAAAACGTGTCTATATCCGTGCCCATTCTATACGGTAATTCGGCAGTCAAGCTTTCCCCCGAAAAACGAACCGAAAAGACCCCAGTGGACCATACCCACGAATGGACGGTCTTCCTCAAGCCGGTCGTCAACGATGTTGACTTGACGCCGCTAATCAAGAAGGTGACCTTCAAACTACACGAAACGTACGAAAATCCCGTCAGATCCGTGGAAAGCCCGCCGTACCAAGTGACCGAAACAGGATGGGGAGAGTTTGAAATCATCATCAAAATTCATTTCCACTCGGGCGCCGAGTTGGGTATCAGCGAGAAAAACTTTCAGATCTTTCACGGCCTCAAGCTACATCCCTACAACCCACAGGCGCCGCAAAGGCCCAATGGGGAAGTTTACTCGGTTCTCTTCGACGAGTTGGTGTTCCAAGAGCCTACAGAGGCGACATTTGAAATCTTGACCCGAAAACCGCTGAATTTGTTGCCCTTCAAATACTCCAGCCCCGACAAAAGCGACCAAGAGTACTTGAGGATCACAGAGGGAGACGAATTGGCCCGCTTGGATATCTACACGCGGAAAATCAGAGAAGAAATCGAGACGCAGCGGAACGAGTATAAGCAGTTGGAGCAGCAGCGCTTGGCATTGATGGACTAGAGAGCAGAGGAGATGCACGTGAAGCCGGTGGTTTGTAGAATACAGCATGCTTCGACCATTCACTATGTAGGTCGTCGAGTTTAGTATGTAGGTCGTCAGGTTCATTTCGTTTCTCTCCTTACTTCTTGGCAACAATGATCCTCTGGATGCTTTCCATGAACAGTTGCAAGCTCTTGTCGTCTGTCTTGACGTCGGACTGGTTCGGAGCCCCGAAAATCTGGTCCGGCGAGCTGTTGTAACTGGTTGATGGGTTCACTTTGGCCATCAAGAAACGTGCTTGGGAGCCTCCCTCGTCACAGTCGATGAATCTAGGCAAGGGGAAGCGGTCGAGCAAGATCTCCATGGCTTCCCTCTTTGGAGCCTCGAGAAACGACTTGAAGTGCTCATAGCCCTCTTGTTCGTGGTAGCCGGCGTTTCGCCATTGGGCCACGGTCTTGCCGTGGTAAATCAAAATCTGGAAAAACGTATCGAGGAGCAAGATCTTGGATGCGCCAAGCGACATCAGATCCAAGAGCACGGGCTCTGGGTCCGGGTTTTCGGGGTCGAAGTGCTCCACATCGTAGGAAAGCAACGACGGCTGGATCATGATCAATGCATTGGTCACGTCTTCGTGCATGAGACTGTGGCGGAGGAAGCTGGTCTCGTCCGGAGAGTTGTTGAACACGCATATGAAAGGAGACCGCCGCAAATGGTACATGAACTGTGGGAGCATGGCGTAGCAATTGGAGAGCCGGAACGACAGCATATCGCCTTTGCGGTATTGGGCGAAGCGGACGCAAAAATCCACTAGGAGCTTGTCGAGATGCTTAGAGAGATGCAGCTGGTCGTAGGCGGACTTGGCGGTGCCTGTGTATAAGCTAGCCCTGCCCATGACCTGGGCCAAGGCATTCCGGGCAATGGCCACTGTGGCGGCCTCCTGGTCGAAGCCCTGCTCTAATGCGGCACCGTCGCTGTCTGCAATGACGGCGAGCGGCACCGTGGTCACACGCACACGCAAGGAGTTGTCGGGATGCTGGTAGTGGCACATGGCCTGTAAGAAGGCGTGTCTGTCCACGGCAGGCGAGTCGAGCTTGTCCAAGTACACAGCGTACGTCAGCTGCGGGTTGATGCTCAGAAGCTTCCATGCATTGGTACCGCCGTCGCCGACGGTTAGCGGCGAGATGGTGGCGTCCACGAACTTGTCTTTCCGGGGCGGAAGGGCCGCGGCGTTTCCGATGAGTCCCTGCACCTGCAAGTCGGAGGTGGTCCGGCACTCCAAGGTGGCATTGAAGCCCATATCCAAGTACTCCTCATCGGAGAGCTCGGGCGTGCGCTTGGCAAAGAACTTGCCCACACTCTGACGGAACATCAGCGTGCTGAACAGGTCACACATGACCACCGTGCCTCCCGTGTTGCTGCACACGTCCTCCATTTCATAGAGCCCCATCTGGTCGTATGAGCCCACAAAAAAATTGCAAGAAATGCCGATGCTCACCAAGATGCGGGCCACCTTCTGGTAGAACGGGCGGGCCTTTTTGAAGAGCGCCAAGTCCGCTTTGGCCACGGCGTTAGGCAAGTTGGGGATCTGCGCGAGGTTCGCCAACGTCGTGGCTTTGGCCTTTTCGATATCGTGATGGGACCGGATCGGCTCGCGGAGCGGCAAGTTGACGATCTTGCCCGGGCCGAACGTCGCCGCTCCGCCAAGAAACGTGAGGATGTGGCCGCCGGAGGCTCCGATCTTGCCCAACACCGCCTGAAGCGTCAAGGCAGCAATGTTCACCGCACACCCGGAGGCACGTGCGGCTCTGGTTTTGCTCTCGTTATGGGGAAACGTGATGTTCACCAAGCTGTCGATGATAGACGAAAGGTTGTATTCCACCTTATCGATGGAGTGGAGAAAGCGGCGTGCGGAGCTCAGCAAAGTCATGGCGTTGCCAGTTTTTCCGTTGAGCCGAAGCATTTTCTGCACATCCTCCAATGTATACTCCTTATCTCCGTTGAAGGTGTGGGCCCTGTTGGTCAGCGAGACGTCGTGCAATTGCACGTGCTTTCCGAACGAGACGAACCCCACCAAACTGCCCGACGGGAGAAGCGACACGGCCAACGCAAGCGTCTCTTTCAAGGACTCAAATGCATCCGCCACATCGTCGTGCTCAAAACAGGTGTCCACCACGAAGAAGAAAATCGGAGGCAACGCAGACTGCCGCCTGGTGATGTACTCCACGGAGGCACATTCCGCCGAGAGGGCGGGCGGGTAAGAGCCGTCCAGCAGAAGTCTATTGCCGAAACTGCAGAACTGGCAGTACCAGATATCGCCGGTTTGCTGATTCACCGACACGTAGGGGTTCAAAAACGCCTGGCATTGCCGGCACCGGGCCATATGAGTTTCATCCAAGACCTGCACGGGGCCCTTGCTGTTGAGCGGCGTAAGAAACGCTGCAAGCGGCGCCACGTTGCGCTGGTGCTGGAGTTTCAGTTTGGGGACATGGTTCCACGTGACACGCACGCCTGTGCGGTCCTCTATCTCCTCGAAACTCATGGCCTGCAACGAGTGTGTTTGGCGCTGTGGTTGTGTATGGAAAAAGTCTTACCTGGAGACCTGTCAGCGTCTGTATGCTAGCGAGAAGTTGCGGCGGAAAAGCAGGAGACGGTTTCACTCGACGCGACTTTGTTTGGGCACGTGACGGCTCGATATGGGATCAGGACTCGGGATGGGCGGCTCGATCTTTTGCCTGTAGCTCAGTAGTGGATGGAGCGTAACGTGAGCGTGAGGTGGACGGCTGGGCGTGTGCAGGACGCGGCCCGTGTATGCAGGTCTGGCCAGATTCCATTGTAGAAGCAAGTGCAGATCCATTGTAGGAGCAGTGGCAGAAGCGGTGCAGATTCGTTGTAGGAGCAAATGCAGAAGCAGGTGCAAGTGGCAGTGCAGAAGCATGTGCAGAAGGTGGCAGTAAAAGCTGAGCCGGCACCATGTGCTGGTGCACAGGTGCAGCGACTGCCCACAGCAAAGACGTCTTGATTTTCGGGTCGGCCTTATTACGGCTTCGGATCCGAAAGCACTTTCTTGTGCCTGGTCGTCTCGGGTTCCATTCTTGCTGCCCCATAGTAAAAACAGATAGCTCAGCTATTTCCCATGCAGGAGGCCGCTTCGGCCGGCCTAGCACAGACACTAGGGCAGTTGGGAGGTCTCTCACCTGCTTTGAATACCCAGTACTCCTCAAAGCTCACGGATAAGAGCATAAGCTGGAGTGCTGCAGACGGTACCGAGCCAGCTACCCCAGTACATCCGGCTGCACATCGGCGCCTATTGCCTGATGACATCTCGTAAGGTGCCAAAAGCCAAGACCTCCTCGATCCTGGACGCACCTGCAAACAACATGGCCAAGCGGTCGATTCCACACCCCCAGCCACCCGTGGGAGGTAAGCCATAGTGCATGGCCTGCACATAGTGCCAGTCAGGCACCACGCTTTCCAAGTCGCCGAACTCCGCCTTATTCTGCTGCTGGAGCAAAAACTTGTCCTTTTGGTCAAACGGCGAGTTCTCCTCTTCGTACGAGTTTACGTACTCCTTTCCATTGATGAAAAGCTCGAAGCGTAGAGAGATCTCATAAGCTCGTTTCAAGCCGGTGCCATACTCCTTGCTGGTAGACTTGGCCAACGGCGACATGAGCGCCGGCTGGTTGAAGATGAAGATGGGGGTGTTGGGCTGCTCGAGCGAAATGCTCTCTAGAAACGTGCTGGAGAGGTTGTCTAGCAAGTTGGCCGGGTTTCTCTGTGCAGGAACAGGCAAATTGAGCTTGTTGTAGTAGTCCACGAGCGAGTCCACGTCCAAAAGCGGCGGGAACTGCACGCCAGTTTTCTCCTCTATGGTGGGAATGAACTCGTACCTCTGGAAATTTTTTTCGCTCAAGCTGCGGAGCTTGGGGAGCTCCTCCTGGAGGAGAGGATGCATGTTCTGCACCGCCTCCAAGTCGCAGTAGATGCGGCGGAAAAGAGCCTCCGTGAGGTCCATGAGCTCGTGGAGGCTGGTGAAGGTTCGGTAGAACTCGCACGAGAAGAACTCCGGGTTGTGGGTGGCGTCAATGCCTTCGTTACGGAAGTTGGGGCCGATCTCAAACACCTTGTCGAAGCCAGCGATGACCATCTTCTTGAGCCAGAGCTCGGGCGCCACGCGGAGCTGAAGCGGCTCGTAGGCGGGTTTCTGGGCGGCGGCGTTCTCAGCATTTTCAGCATTTTCATTTTCAGCATTTCCAGCATTTTCAGATTCAGCATTTTCAGCATTTCCAGCATTTTCATTTTCAGCATTTTCAGCATTTTCAGCCTTTTCAGCATTTCCAGCATTTGCATTTCCAGCATTTCCACCCTTTCCACCAGTTCGGGCGCCGGACTTCGCCCGAGGCAAAAACCGCAGGAAGGTCAGGAACGGCTCCGCATTGGCGCCAGTGCCTCTGCCCGAAATAATAGGGGTCTGCACCTCCAAAAACCCATCATCCAGCAAGAAGTCACGCACAGACAGGATGATCCGCGAGCGGATGAAGATCTTCAGGCGCAGGTTTGCATCCACCAAGTAGTCGACGACGCGGTTGCTGTTGATGGTTTTCCGGGTCCGCAACTTGTCGGGAACGGACGTGGATTCAAGGCACGGCGAGGCCACGCGCACATACTCCGACGCCTGGAGAGACAACTCGCCGGAGTCGGTCTTGTAAGCATAGCCGACGCACGTGACATGGTCACCCTTGCGGACAAAGGCCAGCACGCTCGCAAATTCGTCCTTGGAGACGCCGAGGAGGATGTTGGAGGCGTAGATCTGCACCTTGAGGTCGTCCTGCACCACGTCGAAGAAGTAGAGGCCCTTTCCGGCCTTGCGGATGGCACGGACTCTGCCCTCGAGCTGGAATTGCTGGGCAGAGCGGCGGTTAGGGCAGGCGGCGAAGTCAAAGTGGCTGAAGCGGGCCACGAAGGAGGGCAAGCGGAGCGGCGGCACGGAGCGGCGCAATTGGCCAATGGTGGGGTAGAAGCGCGACGGCGTCTCGCAAATGAGCGCTTTGCGATGCGCGTAGTTGACAGCGTCGGACGAGTAGCGGCGGGCCGGGCTTCTCCACATTGTAGTGTGGTTGAGTGGAGGCCGTGGAGAAAGCGAGCGAGTGGGTGCAGGAGCGCGCAGTGAGGCGGGTTGGAGAAGGGCGAGGCAGCTTTGGAGGGTACGGGTGTAGGGAGCGGGATGGAGGAACTCAGGCAGTGGCACCTGCATGCAACAGGCACGGCATTTGCAGCAATAGAGCGCGGAGCAGTCCAACTAAGAAGAGCCACCCAGCCAAGATACAGGAACAAACGAGCAGCCATCAGGGCTAGTAATCCTGTGAAACGACTAAGTGAAACGACTAAGTGAGACACACAAAATGAGTCAGGGAAGTCAGGGAGTCTTGGTGATTGCTGATGCTGATGCTGATGCTGATGCTGATGCTGATGCTGATGCTGATGCTGATGCTGATGCTGATGCTGATGCTGATGCTGATGCTGCTCTGGGGACTGTGCCTCGCATGACCAAGACCGGGAAAATCGCCAAACTCCCGTGGAGCCGCGCCAAACGCCAACAAAGACCGGAAGAACAGCCCTTTGTTTCTCGTGAAGCTCGCTAACGCAACACGCTTGAATTCTGGGCGCGTTCCCACAGCAACGCACTTTTCCAAGCACAGTGCATTACAATGGGCCAATCCTCGCGGTCCAACGAACAATGTGTTTATCTTCTACGAATCACCATTGGATTGAGTGTTTCAGAATCCGACTCGGGTGCAATTCTTCAATCAATTACATTCTTGATCATCAATTATCATTCCTTCATCAATTATCATTCCTTCATCAATTATCATTCCTTCATCAATTATCATTTCTTCATCATCAATTATCATTCATAATTCCCCTTCATTCATCAATTATCATTTCCGCTTTTATCCCCCTTCATTTCCGCTTTTATCCCCTTCTCAATTATCTCTCTCTTTTCCTGAACGCTTCATTATTTCTCCCAAACGCACGCTGAACCTCCTCGTTCTCGACACGCAAATTACCCCCCACGCTCCATTGTCTTCCCGTGCCCTCCATCCACGCATCACGCTTTAGCCCCGGCTGCTTAAATCCGGCCTGCGCCTCGCTCTAACCGCAGTCACGTGCCGCGCTCAGGCCCACCGCCCGCGCTTGGCCTCTGCCTTCCTGTACCGAGCCTCCAGGCACCCATAAACTACGCTCCCCATAAACCACTCTTCCCATAAACTACTCTCCCCATTGGCTCTTCGCCCCGCCGCAAACCGCTCACGTTCCGCTGCCTTCGCCTTCGCCCTCGCCGCCTTCGCCTTCGCCGCCGCCTTCGCCTTCGCTCCCCCCCCCCGTGGACGCGTGCCGGCCTCGCTTTTGCCTCGCGTACTGAACAAGTACTGTTTACCTTGGCTACCCGAAAAAAAGAGCGAGAATAATAAAAAGCCAACACACAATCCGCTGATCGTCCGCAGCTTTATCTCGCCCTTTTCTGCTTCCGCTCCTGTTGTCCGGCCCCCCTTCTTGTGGCATGAGGAAAATTTGGTCCAAGTCCTCCAAGAGACGCTCCATCTCCACGGCCTCCAAGCCCGCCGATCCGCTTCTACACATCGCCGAAGCTGACTCCCCAGACCCCGCTCTGGCCGTCCGCGCCTTGATCCGCCCCCACTACGATGCTGACATCATTCGCCACGCCTGGATCAATGCCATCTTGAACTCCTCCCCGGCCCACGACTTTGCGGAGCTGAGCCTCCTGCTCTACCGCGTGGAGCTACGTGGCTCCTTCTTGTACATCTACCGCCCGCCGCTGCTGATGGGCGTTCGCCTGCTCCGTGTCGCCCCTTCCGACCCCGTTCAACCTCCACACGACCCATCCTCCTTTGCGTCGCTGTCCGACCAACTCACCTTCATGTCCTCGACGAATGTGCTGGCCCACGAAGTCATCCTCCCGGAACATCCTCTCGACTCGGACTTGCGCCCGCCCAAGGCCCTGCCTGCCGACCAGGCCTCCTCCCACTCCACTGCCTCCCCCGTGCCGCTCCTGGACTTGCCGCTCGCTCCCGACCTGCCCGCCAACGCCTCGTCCTTTCCTGCCCGCTTCCCCTTACCTGCCCACGATCACCTGGAAATCTCCTACCACGAGCCTCGCGTCCCCCACCCAAACCTCCAATTCGACTTCACTTCTAACTCCTTTCTTCCCCACTCTTCGCTCGAGAGTTTGGTGCATTTTTTTCTATTTGCCAACGCTTCGTCATTCAACGGCCCCATCCAAACCCTCATCTCCGTTTTTCCTCTCTTTCCAAGCTTGACTAATGTCTTGAGACTAATGCTCGGCCTCTTGCGCTCCGTGTATAAGGGCGAGTTTGGCGACGTGCCTTTCGATGTGTGCCCGAGAGTGATTGCCTTCTTCCACCACCTTAATCTGGACTTCGGCGGCTTTCTATTGAAGGCTGATATTGCTCCGGAAATGCTCAAAATCCTAGAGTTGTTGACGAAAAACATCGATGCTTCAAAAGCTCCCGACTCGGCTGCTTCTTTGGCCGACTTCAAGGCGTCCATGCTCGCAAAACAGCACCTTTTGCTTGACCTAGTGAAGACTGCGGATCCCTCCTCTCAAGGAAACCCGTTCACCGAGCTCTCCAGCTCCATGTTCTTGGAGGACTTGAATTTGGTGGACCTCGCCACGGCTATTGGTGAAATTGATTCCCACTTTTTTGAAAAGTGGAACTCTAGCAAAGACAAGTCCTTGCTTCTTTACTCCTCAATCGGCGAAAACTCCTCTACCGACCACTTCTACAAGAAAAATCCTTTGATCTTCAACAATGACACGCACATCCATTACTTGTCTCGATTGTTGGTGCATCACCTATTCGTGGAGTCTTCAAACATGTTTGCTGGCCAGCGAGCCAGGATCTTGGAGAAGTGGATTGACTTGGGCTGTCTCTTGGACAAATCCGGAAACATGTCTTCATGGCTAGGAATCTCCTCTGTCATTTTATCCCAGCCCATCCTCAGATTGAAAAATGTGTGGGCTCATGTGTCCGAGAATTACGTCAAGCTCTTGAAAAATGACTGGGCTCCGGTCTTGTTTGAGCTCGATCGCAGGCATCTCGCCAACAGCTATGAATCGCTAACTATTGGCAACCCCGCAGCTTCTGGCTCGGAATCTGAGGTCGCAGTAACCAAGGAGTCCTATCATATCATGGCCCCAAGAGGCTTGGGGAAGATTTACCCCAAAGAAGCTGTCATTCCCTATTTCGGCGACTTATTGGTGAACAATACTCAGTCCACGAACATTTTGGAATTGGAAACTATCTGGAAGAAAATTAACTATTCATTTGACCGCTGGAACGATTACTTGAAGAACCTCTACAACTCTCCGGATATCATCAGCTACAACCAAGATGTAATTAGAAGATACGACTCCATGGGCTTTATCTTTTCCAACGAGAGCCTCAACCAAGTGCTCTACTTAGGTGTTCAAAAAGACGACGACAAAAGTTTACCCCCAACTTTGCAGTCTGACACACTTGGATCTTCCGACTCGTTTCCGGTGACAAATACTCCAGAGAAGAAGGTCCTCAAACTGAAGCTTCTTCGCATATTGGAGCTCAACTGCGAGTCCATCAATTTAAACACCATCATGAAGTATTCCTTAGAGTCTGAGCATTGTCTGTCTGAAGATTACTTGAAAGCCCCAGTCATTGAAAGACATTCGATTTCTAATGGCAGTGCATTATCGGTACACTCGTCCAGTTCGATAAATTTAGCTGAATCTAGCGATACAAATGAACTTCCATCCATCAAGGCCACTAGCGAGATTGATGTTGATGACAGGCTTCCGGCTTTTAATAATTCGTGGTTTAAAATTAGCTTGCAGAAGTACGATGAGTTGGTCCCTACGGAAGGATCGATTTCAGACCATGCAAGAGAAGACCACAATATCGTGGTTGACAACGATTTGGTACTTCGCATCGATGACTTTGTCACTGATCACGAATCTGACCTGATTGTGACAGATCCCGCTAATGCGGACGAAGATGACGGGCTCGGAATTGATGTGGATGACATTTTAAACTCAGACAAGTTTAAAAACTTCTCTATAACTGAAGGAAATGAAGCAACTTCCCCAGAAAGAAAGCACAGGAGTTTTGGTATGGTCTCCAATCATTCTCACGCAGATATGACTGTTCGTACACGAAAATTTATCCCAAAATTTGCGTCGATTGACAAGTTGGTGGATTTGCTTTTGTTTGATTCGAAGTACTTCGACAAACAGCATCCGATCGATCCCACCGAATTCAGACATGTGTTCATGCTCAACTACAGCACGTTCATCACGACAAAAGATCTTCTTGAGAAGCTTGCTCATCGGTTCATCCACTCCGGAAATGCGGTGATTTCGGTGATGAAGAGACACTATTTGGAAAGCAAAGGGACTTACGATCCGACCACACTTGAAGTGTACCCCAATTGGGAAGTGGATGACCAAGTCAACCTTGTCGACTTAGGGGAGGTGGATTATGAATTGCTTCTCAAGATTCAGGTCAATATCTTGAAAGTATTGATTGTTCTTGTGAACAATTACTTTGAAAATTTCTCCAACAACCTTCAAAATAAGAAGATTATGATCAGGCTCTTGAAGCTCTTTAGCAACGAAATTCTCCAGTGGTACAACTCTACGAAGATTGACAACAAATTGAACAAGTCTTTTGAAAGTTTGGTCAGCTTCTACAAACGGTTGAAGAAGTTATTCGTCAAGAAAAGCTACCGGCCAATCGAGGGTCTGAAATTCGATAACATCATGTTTCACGAGTTCAAGTTCAGCAATAGCATGCGTGATGTGCCGATGAACAGAAACTTGCCAAGCCCGAGGAATATTCATAAGATCGAAAAGTTTCTCAACAAATTCAACAAGCTATTGAGCGTATTCTACCGTGGTATATCTGCAGAAAACTGGTTTGCTGTGTTCAAAATATTGGAAAACCTGTTTGAAAACTACTCACTACTCAACTATGATATGCAGGAGGTGGACACTGCTGAAGAGAACCTTAAGATCTCAAATATATTCAATTTCCTTGAGACCCTTTATGATGCCGACTCGAAAGACCCTGTGCTCAAAAAGCTCCCCATGGTTTTCAAAAAGCTCTGCAGGTTGTACAAAAAGTTCAAGACGTACTTGTTGGTGCAGTTGTGTGATGTGAACATTTCCGTGGAAGAGCGTCTCGACCGAATGAAAACTCTTTTGTTGATGGTCAAGATTTCAAAGATCAAAATGGGAGAAAATCTGTTCGTCTTTGAAGGCTACCAAAATGAAATTCCATCGTGCATTGAGTCTGCACTCAGGGGTGCCATATACTCTCCTGAGAGTCGCTCCTTCCACCAACTTTGGTACAAGGCATCTGCTGCTTTGGAGAGCACCCAAAACTCGCGTCCGGTGAGCAAGTCGTGTGAGTACTTGAGTGACTTGTTGCCCACGAATTTAAGTGCAGACGATTTGCTAATGCCGCACGAGCCCTTGCTTCCATGTTTTGGCTGGATCATTCAAAACTTGATCGACGTCAACAAGTGCCCGTCTTTCCACAGACACCACATCAACTTCAACAAGAGATACTTCATCTTCAAGCTCATCAAAGAGCTCAGCCTCGAGGATACTGATGAGCCAGATGATATTCACAGCGAAACTAGGGAGTTTGAGTTTCTCCTCAAGCTTGATGAGTCCTCAAGTTCTGTGGCACATATGCGGCAGACCTACGCCGACAAAAGCCAGCGGCTTTTCTTCCGAGGCATTCTTCGGGATCAGTACTTGTTGCTTCAAGCAGAAGCCAAGAAGAGGGCATTGAAGGACCAAAAGGGCCATGCTACACCTGTACACAAGACACAGATTGTCCGGAAAACATCCACCAACAACTTGAGACGGCAGTCGATGAGCTATAAAACGAACTCGTCGTCCAGATTCAAGATCAGCGGTCTATTCAACAAATCGAGAGGTATGGCCGCAGTCAACGAGCGGGTCGCTTCATACAATGAGCTTCCAGACCCAGTGACGGTCGCTGATCCAAAGCAAAAGCCCGTGGCGGTTGTCCAGCTCAAAAACACGAAGGTGTTCCCGGTCTACCTCTTCCCGTTCTCATTCAAAGTTGACCCCGAGGATTCCAACGAGGTGTTTTTCTTCCAGACATTCAACGAGCGTGATACAAAGGAGTGGCTCAATGCTCTTGACTTCGCCAACCGCCACTGGTTTTACTCCCGCACCATCAACTCGAAGGTGCACAGTCTATACACCACTTTTGGGCTTCCGTTGAGCGCAGTTTGCGCCAGAGATAAAGCAGAGACTCCGAGATTTCTTGAGTTGATCTACGAGGCCATCAGAAAAGAGGGTTTGCAGGATGTGGGTATCTACCGGATCAGTACATCTATAAGTGAGCTCAACAGCATCAAGCAGGAGATCGACCGCGCGGGATGCATCAATTTCGAAGAGAGAGGAGTGAACGTTCATGCTCTCACCAGCTGTGTCAAGCTGTATTTCCGAGAACTTCCCGACGCGCTTCTCACGGACGAAGTGATTGAAGCGTTGGTGCCCTTGAAGAAAAGCGGCGATGACTTTGTTGAGGCCGATGCTAAGTCATACCGTCAAGCATTGGCCAGACTTCCAGCAGTGAATTATCACACGTTGAAGGCTTTGATTGAGCATTTAAATGAAATTGTCAAGCACAACGAGGTCAACAAGATGACCACGTCGAACTTGGCTACGGTGATTGGGCCGGCGTTGACGGAGGCTAGCAACTTGGAGACGCTCATTAATAATTTTGGCGTGCTCAATCACGTGTTGGAGAAGTTTATCGACCACTACGAAGTGTTGTTTGCACAGCCTGCAGAAACGCAGCAATTGACCAACGTGCCGGAGGTTTAAGTGTGGCAGGCGGCTTCATTGAATTGGACATATTTCTGAAGGTATAGAGCATGAGGCGAATGTAGCGTGGTGCGCAAAGTTGTAGTATTCTGGGAGCTATTTACATGGTGGCTAGTGTCTCTTGATGAAGCCTTTGTTTGAATCAGCCTTGCGCTTTTCCATGGCCTCCAACTTCTTGTTGGTCTTCTCCATTTTAGAGTGGGTCTGCTCCTTCATTCTGGAGTTGAAATCTTTGAACCACTCGCCAATCGAAGCCGGCGGCGGCTTGGCCCCCGCCACGGGAGCAGGCGCCACAATGGCAGGAATGCTTGCCCATTTCCGGAAGTACTTGTTCTTCAAGACCAAGGACTGCACAAAGGAAAATACCGAGTTGGCGGCAAAGTACACCAACACCGCCGCGGACATGTTGTAGGTGACGAAAATCGAAAGGAACGGCAAGACGGTCATGAACTTCTTGAACACGGGGTTCATGGCCTGGGCGCCGGTCTCGCCTCCTGCACGCATCATGCCGGTGACGACCAAAGCAGTGAGAATCTGAAGGCCAATGTAGGGGTCGACCTGGGTCAAGTCCGGGAACCAAAACGCACCCTGGGTGTCGAAGCCGGGCACCGGGTAGTGGGCCATGTTTCTGGTGGCCTGGAAAAACCCGTAGGCCACAGGCAACTGAAGCATGGGCAAAAATGAGTGGGAGGTGCGGATGCCGTGCTGCTTGTACAAGCGGCTCCGTTTCTTCATGGCCACCATCTTCTCCTCATTGTCGCCGTTTTTGATCTCCTCCATGAGCGCGTCGATCTGCGGCTTGACGGCTGACATTTTCGCCATGTTGGCCAGCGACTTGACGTAGATGGGGAACATGAGCATACGGACACACACGGTGGCACAGACGATGGATCCCCACCACGGGAGGCCCGTGTACACGTGAGCCAACTCCAAGAGGTTTGTGATGGATGCGGTGGGGCCCCAGCCGTCGCCAAGCCCGATGGACGCCATGTACCCCACGGAGTCCGGGTGAACCACGTGGGCGGCGCCGGGGAGAGAGTCGGCGAAGTTGGACAAGTCACGGGTCACTTCGTTGGAGAAGTCGGCCACATCCTTGGAGATGTTGGAGAGCTCCTTGGAGAGGTTGGGCAAGTCCTTGGAGAGGTCGGGCAAGTCCTTGGAGAAGTCGGTCAATTTGGACTTAATCTCGCTGGTGCCGGAGTTGTATCTGAGCAGTATCAACGAGATGGGAGAGGGTTTATGGAAGCGGATTGCACGACGCACCGGCCGCACGCCAAGCCTGAACATGATAAAGAGGGTGAGAGCTTGGGCTGGACGGGTGAGTTTTTCGGTCTTCGCACAAGGCCCGTACACCGCGTAGACCTGTAGGATTGGGATGTACGGGTTTGGGCTTTATATTTTAGTTTAGTTGGCTGGGTTTAATTGGATTTTAGTTTGCTGGGTTTATTTGGCTGGGTTTTATATGGTTTGACTGGCTTTTGCATGGTTTGACTGGCTTTTGCATGGCGTTCGCTGCCTCACTGACGCTTATCCTGAGTGATATTTATACAGGGGCAAGGCTGGTCAGGCTTTCTGAATACTGCACAAGCTGCTAGACGCGAGCCTTAATGATATTCTTGGACCGGCGTTCGACTCGTTCTGGGAGAGCTTCTGCTGGGTCACGTGCCGGCGAACCCTCGGAACTCGCGGGTCACGTGCGTACACTTGCAAAGGGCATAGCGGCCCACACACGCCCGGGATAGCTTTTTCACGGCATATTGGGCGTCTTACAGTAGGCACGGAGGCGCGCCGCGCTTCAAAGCCCCGATTTTTTTTTTGTGGAGGAGGATCAAACGACCTGAGTCAATAGGTCGGAACTGCACACAGACCCCGGAACTCGCCTTTCCGGCCCGGCACCACCCCTCGGGAAGCAGCATGCAGGAAGATTCAAACGTAGCAGTTGATTTCTTCGGCTGTAATGAGGAGGTATTGGGTATTGCGGTGCTATTTACGTGGCACATTGTATAAATATGTATTCATCTTTATACACATATTATATCTATATATATCTATACCTGCATGAATATATACCTACATCAATCTATACCTACATCAATATATATGTATACCTACATCTATATATACCTACATCAATCTATATCTATGTATATCTATATGTATATGTATATGTATATATATATCTATTTATTTCTATATCTATATCTATCTATATCTATCTATATCTATCTATATATATCTATATATATCTATCTATCTATTTATATCTATCTATATCTGTCGTGTTTTTCTACATCTATCTTCTCTATCTATATGTTTGAAGTCCCAATGTTGTTCCAAGGAAAAGCAGACTGGGCCACGACGCTGTAGGAAGAAATTCCTTATGGCAATAAATGTTTCAGAGCTGCTGTCTGCGAGGAACTTCTCCACATTATTGGTGACTAAGACCTCACTTAACTGATTTCTTTTAACAGGTTCGAGATGGCCCCATCCCCAACTTCATGTTTGATCATCTCAACAGTCTAAATGCATTGATCCAAGCGTAGTTTGATCAATGTCGTAAAGTTGTTTCTTTTTGGCAAGTTCATAAAGTGAATGGGATGAGCCCGGGCGACCTCCAGGCGAAGGTGATATTGCACAAAGGCCATGCCAAGTCAATGGAAAGTCACAACAACTCTTCGTCACGGTCATCGAGTTCTGGATAGCATTGGCGTCCTCCACTCAAGAAGTCCATCTAGTTGATATTTTAGTCATAAATAATAAGAGTAGGAAAAAATTAGAAGATAATACTATTAAAAAATTAGAAGATAATACTATTAAAAAATTAGAAGATAATACTATTAAAAAATTAGAAGATAATACTATTAAAAAATTAGAAGATAATACTATTAAAAAATTAGAAGATAATACTATTAAAAAATTAGAAGATAATACTATTAAAAAATTAGAAGATAATACTATTAAAAAATTAGAAGATAATACTATTAAAAAATTAGAAGATAATACTATTAAAAAATTAGAAGATAATACTATTAAAAAATTAGAAGATAATACTATTAAAAAATTAGAAGATAATACTATTAAAAAATTAGAAGATAATACTATTAAAAAATTAGAAGATAATACTATTAAAAAATTAGAAGATAATACTATTAAAAAATTAGAAGATAATACTATTAAAAAATTAGAAGATAATACTATTAAAAAATTAGAAGATAATACTATTAAAAAATTAGAAGATAATACTATTAAAAAATTAGAAGATAATACTATTAAAAAATTAGAAGATAATACTATTAAAAAATTAGAAGATAATACTATTAAAAAATTAGAAGATAATACTATTAAAAAATTAGAAGATAATACTATTAAAAAATTAGAAGATAATACTATTAAAAAATTAGAAGATAATACTATTAAAAAATTAGAAGATAATACTATTAAAAAATTAGAAGATAATACTATCAAAAATTTAGAAGATAATACTATTAAAATAATAAAGTAGGAACTCCAGAAGGTGTCCAATATTATGTAATATAATTTTACATGAATTAGATAAATATAGTTCAAGAGTATCTCTCTAAGATATAGGTAAAGCTAGAAAACTATTCCCTTTGTAAAGCTAACTAAACTTAGAAATAAATAAAAAACAATTTTAAAAGTACCATCTCATATGGTTCAAATGGGATTAGATTATCATTAGAATATAAATATAAAACAATAGTATCGTTATCGATCAAGTTATTAACCGTAAGGGTATAGATCATTTGAGTAAACGTGAGAATTTACGTACTCCTTGCCTTAGTCCTGTTTTAGTGTAATTGAACTTTATCTTATAGTTCTAAGCTATTCTTTAGGTTACATTTATCAGCTAACATATATCAATGTGTTTTTAAAGATATCTATATCTATAGATAGATATACATCTATATCTGTCTTGTTTTTCTATATCTATGTATACCTACATCAATCTATATCTATCTTGTGTATCTATATGTATATCTATCTATATACATATATATATGTATATCTATATCTATGTATATCTATCTATCTATATATATGGCTGACTACTCGACCTATATCTATCTACACTATCGATAGCAGATTCTATGGTGACCACGATACTCTGCTTTGGTCTGTGACTCTGCTTTGGTCTGTGACTCTGCTTTGGTCTGCGTGGCTTTGGTTGTGTGGCTTTGGTCTGACTTATAGCTACATTTCCCACTCCTTATCGAGACATCACCACGGTTCACCATGGACTCTCAGCTAGGACATCGCACCTTGCAACCTCTTGGTTTATTCACTGGCCATCTTCCCATGTATGAATAGGTACTAATTGTCTACAGTTCAGGGTGGGAATGCACGGCGGCCACCTTCACATGGAGTATGATTGTGTATCACTGCTTTCGTCAAATCGAAAACTCTCTACTCGACGGTATTCACGTCCACATCTGAACAGCGGGGATTGACAGAGGCCGAAAGCACGACGCTAGAATTCCAACTACTAACAATAATTAAAAATATTAAAATACTGGATAATAAACTAATTCCTGGAATTCAAAACAAAGAGATAAAATACATTAAAATTATACATACAACGTTATATCGAGCCGAAATCGGTAACAGTACTCACCTTAAGCTATATAAACAAAGAAATGAATAAGGTTATTCGAACATTCAAGTCATAGGAAGACATTCGATAGGCATTAAGAATAACTCCACATGACTCCCCACGTTGACCATAATAAGTTCTGAATGAAGCCCTATTCTTTAGATCTATATATAATTCTAGATATTCAAGTAAAGGCATAATAGAGAACGTAATGAATCCAGTATATAAGCTTGGTTAGGATATTATCATCTGAACGTAAGAAAGAGCTGAACATCGGAGGAAGAGCATTTATTGAAGAATTAAATTTGTGAGGTATGATATATTAGATTAACTATGTACTTGAATTAATCCATTTATATAGTATCTCTATAAATAGTAAAGGTTGCCTATAGTTATTAGAAAAGGTTATGATGTAATTGGGACGTAATAAAGTTAACTTTATGATATTAAATAATTAGTTTCAAGTTACCTCCAAGTATTTCAAATAAATTTAATTAGTTAGTGAAGTCCCGTGTTTAATAGAATTATCCTCAAATTTAAAGTAATAAGCCATTTATCTATTAATAAGCCATTTATCTATTAATAAGCCATTTATCTATAATAAGCTCTTATCTTCAGCAGTCTGAGTCCTTGATTGTAGAGTAACGCAATCGAGCTCTTCAAATTCGATAAATGTTTATTGAATCCTAGACCTGCTTGCGGAATAACTCGGCTAGTTAGAAATATTATTACCCGAAATTATCGACATTCGAAATATCAACAAAGCATTTAAATGTTATATCTTAGAAGCATTTCACTGTTCAAGACAACCCAGATTGTCCTACATGTTTGTTGATATCTTATAAGAATGCTGACATAGTTTAGGGTTATTCTCTATTTCCTTTCCCTATTTGTTTACATATTTGGTATATTTTAATAATTAGAGTTTCTATTCAGCTGTTATTTATTATTTTTGTTACATTAAGATTTATATAACTACTACTTGTTACTATAATTAATCCTCATAATTGACTAATTTTATCATCCACCGCTTCATCAAATGAAGCAGTTTTATCATTTATTTATACTTCTTCATATTCATTTTTAGTTAATTATTATACAAAGAGTCATTATTCTATTTTTCGTACAGATCCTTAAGCCATTCTGATCTTGTCTCAGCTGCTGGCACATTAAATAGGACTCTTCTAGAGTCTTTATGTTGAATGTAAATTAATGGTAACTTTAATATAACAAATGGTATATGATATTAGACTACCAAAACTTGCGGGCGGTTTCTGTGATCACTAGGCTGGCCACTAGGCTGTATTACAGTGATTGAAAGGCAATCGCTAACTATCAGAATTCCTGTCAATTAACTGATTCTTGTATTCAGACTTTCAGAGTAGAATGAATTGATAATGTCTTCCTTATTGTTGTAATGAGTTAACTATCACTTATCTAAGGTAATTCAGCAAGATTTAATCAATACCTTTGAGAGCTATTAATATAGCTCATTTACTCCAGGGTCAAGCACATTGATAATCCTTTTAGATAATATATTATAGATTAAATTAATATCAATTAATAATAATTTATAAAGATCATAAACTTATCTATTAAAATTGATATAAAAGATAAATATAGGAATAAAGGTATAATATAGGTAAGAATGAATTGAAAACCCACCCGCTACATCATAATGTAGCGGGTGGATTTAGTTTAATTTTCTATTTTAGGCTTCTTTATATATATTATTTTTTACTAATAACCTATATATAATTACTTTATTAACATATAACCCTTAATTATTTTATTCACCCATAAAAAAATGTACTAATAAATACCATGTCTTGATATCAGCTCTATATTTTTTATATTAAAAATATATATAAGTATTTATATGTTCTAGAACACTTCCAAACTTGCATTCAATGAAATAGATTAAGAATAGAGGATTACGGTTCCTCTCATATTTTCATTATAATTGTTGGCTTCAAGTCACATAAGTACCCGTTAATTTATGATTTGGAAGTATTATCTACTCATAAAATATTTTATATGTGCACTCGTCCATATTTATTCAAATGAATACGAATTCTTCAACATAAATCAGGACGTCTAAGATTTGTTTACGAGCAGGAGAAATCTCAATTAGGTCAACATTTTTATAAAGTGAATCTATAAGTTTGATCGGTCTAATCTAGCAGTTCAGCTATGGAAGGCATAAGACCTATTCTTTACCAGCACCGTCTTAATGGTGGAAATCAATTACCTCTTAGGATAAATAGATGAAAACTTATTTACTTCATGGTATAATTTAAATTTCTAAATCACTAAAGATATTCAGTTACTTATAAGCCATTTCTCTGTTAACTCTATAAGAAATCATCAGCATCTAATAATCAGTTGTATTATATCATCTATTCCAGTCTTGTCTATGCTTCAAGACTAATAATAGTATCCATTGTATAGCTCTATCGAACTATATAAATTGTAAGGTATGCCTTCACTTAACAAAAGCTGACCCATCGTGTTCAGCTCATAGGAGATAATACCTCTTATTTTCTTTGCAATTGACTATTTATTACTCCGAATATCTGGTAAATTTTGAAGATATATCATAGATAGTAGTATTTAATATACTTAAAATATCCATACTATAAGCATAGTTAAATAAATAATTTCATAAAAAACTAATACTTATATATTTATTAGTAATTTATCAATAGGCTTACCTTGTTCCATACTGAACACGTCTATAAATTAATGAATAAAAGATAAATGAAAAGGAATAGAGAATTTCAATAATAGAGAAAATTACAGAAGGTGATTAAAATCTCCTAAAGGTAACTACAAGATATTAGAGAGTAGAAAAATATTAAATTCAATTGATATGGATCCGCTTAAATATTTTAAAGTATTTTATAACTTTTTCAAAAGTATAATCTGATTCTATATTTATATCTTTTTCTCATAAATTTATATCAGTAATGAATTAATTTTATGATCATCATTAACTTATTAATTTTATTAGATAATAAATATATTTATGTTATTTGAAAATGTTATTTATATACTTATATATTCAGCTTTTTTAATCATGGAGTCATTTATGTTATCTATGCAACCTTGATATCCTATACTGGGTTCATATATGATTGATTTTTGAGGTTACTTTTATATAATCAGTCAGACACTATTACTTTTCCTAACAGTAGTGGTATAGTTATTTGAATATTATGCAGGATCATTTGATCAGGAGGTTCTTATCTATTCACTCAATATAATGCTGATTTCATATTATTTTCTAGATATTTACGTTCTGTATAAAATAGTTCAATGATTATGGTGAACGGTATTGAATTGATTTTGGAGGTGAGACGCGAATCGGTACCATTTTGCAGTCAAAAATAAGAATAGTAATAAGATAATAAATATTGACATAATGAGAGAAGGAGAAAGAGAAAGAGAAAGAGAAAGAATCAATAATAAATATAAATAATAAGAAATAATAGGAGAACTGTTTCTACCGCCTGCTCGGAGGTACGGGTGCCGCGCACCTACTCCATCACCGTCTACTCGATCAACCTGCATGTGCCGCCCCGTCATGCTCCGCCAGCTCCTCCGTCTACGGCGATGGCGCTCCTTCTGCGCCCGGCAATGGATGGATGTCCACGTGCAAACCCCCCCGGACCCCCGCCGGTCCCGCTCCGCGTTGCGCCGCTTCCAAGAGCTCTCCCCGGACCACCAGAACAAGGTCTCCCAGGTGGCCACCGGTCACCTCAGACTAGACTTCCAGCTCCAGGCGTTGCTCCTGCTGCATACGCCGCCCCTGCTCATCTTCCACACCATCTCCTCCAACCCCACGCATCGCTACGCCACGCCGCTCTTGGAGGCCTACTTGCTTACGCTCTTGAATGCAGGCAACTTGACCGCCGCCACGTCGCTTCTCCACGTGGTTTTGCACCGCTTCAACTACTCGTTTTCTCACCAGATGTGGTCGCTTTTCGCCGCCCGCTCCATCTCGCTGGCGCACTATGCTTCGGCTGTCATGGTGTACCACGAAATCATCGACCCGCCCGACGCCGCCGGCGAGAACGTGACCGTCGGTCACGTGCCCCACAACCCCCACGTGCCCTTTCTTCTTCTCCCCACGGCCATCGAGGCTCTATGCTCCGTTTACCGCCAGAACGGAAACCCCGATCTCGTGCAGGGCCTCTGTGACTATTTCGACCGCTACTACTCACGCTTTGGCCATAGGCTCGTGTACCAGACGCTATGCATAGCACGTGTGGAGACTCTCCTGAAGCAGAAGGACTTGAAAGCCGCGCTCACGGCCTACCAAGACTTGGCTGCAAACTATAGAGGCTACCTGCGCTACGAGGACCCGAAAAAGGTCTCCCACTCGCTTATGCACGCGGCCCATCTCAGCTATAAGCAGACACAGCACAACATTGAAAATAACATCACGGGCCACGACACCGCCCACTTCGATCCGCTCATGGTGTCTGACTTGACCCTCCACGATAAAACCTACCCTATCTTCGACGGCATCGTCCACAAAGCCGACCTTCCTGAATTCCACGCTCTTCTCTTGGAGAGCATCTCCTCGCTAGCGCAAAAAACGGGCAACTTCCTCGACAGGCTCTTGACTCTTATTTCTGCAAACCACTACTCCATCTGTAAGTTTGTCATCGTTGGTCTCTGTGAGCTTGGCCTTGGCCGCGAGGCAATTGCCATCAATAACAAGATTCCGGAAATGCTTCCTCATCCACCCACTCGGCTCGACTCGACCCTTTTTGATGAGCAGTTTATTGCCATTTTCTTCTATTTGCGGAAACTTTTAGAACTGCCCCACGCCTCCAAAAAACTCCACGGGCTTTTGATGGACTCTTTCTGGCTATGCCAAAGTCTTCACCATAAGCATCTTTTGTCTGTGACTTGCTTCCGTGCGTTTGTCGGTGCTTATGTTGCTTCTCTGCATGCCAACCTTGACGAACTCATGCGGGCCTGGAACTCCCAAAATGACCGTTTTGGTGAATTATCCTTAGATCCCGAGAGTTATCTGCGGGCAAAGGCCTTGGGGGTTGATGCTTCGAATATCAATGGCGACTTTCAGATAAAGTGGACCGACAAATAATCGCCATCCACGCTTGTGGTCACGTTCACCAGATCTGCCAACCACATCTCTCCTACATCCATCATCTATTAGCTCCAACCATCAACTCCATCCACTAATTCCCATCATGAATTTTGAGTCACAATTATCTGGCATTGTATTTTAAACAAATACGAATTTTCAAGTTTGCATAGACTCTAATTCAATTTTTATGTTTGCATAGACTCTAATTCAATTTTTATGTTTGCATAGACCCTAATTCAAATCCAAACTTTCATGTTTGCATAGACTCTAGTTCGAATCCAAATCTCTCATGTTTGCACTTGAAAACAAATCCAAATCTGTCAGATTTTAGAGTCTCAAGGTAGTTCTTCTCATATTGCTTGATCATACTTTCACGTCGTTTCTCTGATTTGCACCACTCAGTCACTTCTGGGCGGATTGATTCTATGGATACGCACGTCTTCGCTATCCTTCAAGTCTCCAACAACGGCGATATCCTGGGGCGTGATGAATATAGATTGCGCCATTGAGTTTCTCAACTCGTGGATTAAAAGCCGAATGGCAATTGTTCGGTTCACCGAGTCCATGAAGACATCGAACTCGTCTAAGCCACAGACTCTTGGCTTCATCACTTTCCAAATACTGAGCAAGAATGCTATCTGGGTGAATGACTTTTCGCCTCCTGAAAGCGACAGCACGGCCCGCGTGTCCTTGTCGTCTTTTGTCTGAACTTCTGTGACCACGCGTTTCTTCGCAAAGTCAAACTCAAGTTTTCCCTTGAATCCTCTTAAAGCCAACGACTGTTCAAACGACAGCTTCGCCCGGGTCAATTTTTCCTTAATGGTGATATTGAGGTTTTCAAACCGGGCATTCAAGTCATTCTCAAGCGTCATTCGTGCATTGTCCACATCGAGAACACTTTGCTCGCATTTCTCCTTAAGCGCTTTGCTTTCCATAACTTCTTTTTGAATGTCTTCAAACGTCTTGGTATTGTTTCTTTCGCTTTCTTCTATGGCTTGCTGAATTGCCCGGAATTCGTTAGTGATTGACTCCGTGGAATCCGTTTCTTCGATTGTGATTTCGGCCCTTGCACATCGCTCTTCGGCCTGAGTCTTGAGTTCCTGGTGCTTTTCGGAATCTTTTTCCTTTTTAGCTTCGAGCTTAGTGATCTCCTGCTCAAGGTCCTTGATCTTTTCACCGAACCCGTCTATTTCCGCCTTAAGTAATTGTTCAGACTCACTGCATTTGGAAATCTTTTCCTCGCATTCCACTAGGTCTCTAGCGGCCTGATCCTTCTGAGCCTCAGCGGCTTGAAACTTCTCTTTTAAAGCATTGAATGTCTTTTTATTCTCACTGAGATTCTGCAATAGCTCCACTGACATCCCCTCCCTGGTCTTGATTTGATTCTCACAATGCTCGATTTGAGCCCTCAAACTCTCGATCTTCCCATAATCACCCTCTTCCGTGAGTGCTTGTTCAATAGTGAAGATCTGCCCGCCGATTTCTTTCAAATACTGCTTCTTATCTGCCAAGTCCCTTTGGGCGTTGATTTTCTTTTGGTGTTCTTCACCCCGGAGTTTGTTCCGTTTCTTTTGAATCAACGCTTCTGCATGAAGTGCTTCATCAAGCTCTGCGCTAATGGAGTCTCCACTAACTTTTCCCGCAAGTTTCAAGAGATCCTTTGAATAAAACACAGGGTCTCGCGACAAATGACCATCTCGACGGGCCACACGTATTCCAGATCGGCGGTCATTGACACAGAATGCATTCTTGACCGATCCGTCTCGAGTCACGTTCTCGGCCTCGGCGATGGTGTCGCAAACAACAATCTCCTCCACGCCTGCTGAATCGATTAGCGTATACAAAACATCACTGTTTTGAATGTCCAAAGTATCCAACAAAGTAGTGAAGTTCTTATTTAGTCTGTACTCAAACTGCTCAAACTTCCGCACAATGATACTTTTGTAAATTTGCTTATTGCGCATATGTTGGTTTAAAAGCTTCCTGTCATGTTCATCACAAACAACGAACGAGTCAAGTGTCCTCTGCAACGTTGCATTAATAAGGTCTCTCCAATGAGTGTAATCCTGCTTTACCGAAACATAATATCCAATGGGACCAATCGGCTTTTTGTGCCAAGCAGTTTCCTTAGCCAAGTCTCGCATGAGATAGTTGATATTGAGGCCAAAAGCGGCATAGCGATCGTTCTTGGTGCGTTCGAAGCTCCGCAATTTTTCCCGGAACAGGCTGACCAAAGCACTTTGCTCGGCCAATTCTCGATTGAGAGCCTCCATTTGCGGAGATGTCCGCTCAAAACTTTGGAGCAAGCTTTGCGCCTCGTCACGCTCCTTTAGAAGCGTTTGATGTCTCTTTTGCAAAGCCTCGAGACGCTGCGCCATTAGTTCTTTCGACCCGCCATTCGCGTCATCGATTTTCTTCTGCTCTTGTGAGATGGACTCCTCGTGTTTTTTAATTTGTTCCCCGAACTCCTCGATTTCAGTTTTATAGTTCACCAAATCTGCCCGAACACTTTGAACCTTCTTGGCAGACTCATTATATAGTTCCTCAGCTTTCCTCAGGCTCTCTTCATTCGTAAAGACCACGCTTTGGAGTTCACTTTTCTTGCTGTTCAATTCGACGAGTTGATCTTTCGCAAGCTCCACGTTTGTCATAGATTCACTGATGTTGTTCTGGCAGCTTGCTATCTCCTGCCGCTTGGTTTCAATATCCGATGAACGTTTGGCAAGACGGCGGTCTAGAACCTCCACATTGAACCAGTATATTTTCCCATTGATTTTCTCGAGTTGTTGCCGCAAAGTGTGAGAGTGTTTGAACTTACGATAATTCCTCTCACACTCAGCATACTTTCGAGAAGCCTCATCGTAATACTTCTTTGCGGCTACCAGTCGGGTCTGTAGTCCCAAAATGCTTCGAGAAGCTTCCTGGTAATTTTGTATGATGGACTGAATATTCGTTCCCTCCGAAAAGTATGTGAATCGGCTCTGCTCCGTACTGCTAGCAATAAATTCACGTGCTTTATCCTGCGAGAGAAAGGAGAGAGGGTTATTCACCACTATGAAAAACCGCTGGAGAATCTCGTCCAAAGTCTTCTTTTTGGTCGACACCACAGAACCATTTTCGCTCTTGATTGCATACAGATTAGTCCCCTCACGAGTCAACTTCCGCTCCACGTATATGACTTTGCCATATACCTCCGGCTCAAAAGCATCGAGTCCATCATTATCAAGGGCCACCAATATGCGAGACATGGTTTTACCGTCTTTGATGAGCGATTTCATAGAAGATCCACGACTCGTATCCATAGCCTTTGCACCTAAGCCAACAGAGATTCCGGTCAACACCGCACTCTTTCCGGAGCCGTTGCGCCCAATAATGAAGTTCATATGAGGCCCAAAGCTGAGCTCAAAATGATCGTGGCACATGAAGTTTTTGAGCGTTAGCCGAAGAATACTGCCAGCTTTTCGATTCCGTCTAGATCCGTCACTGTCTTCATCTTCGTCTTCATCCGTCTCTTGAGGCGACTCATCGCCATCATCATCGTCATCCTGATTCATCTTGAACCGCTTCTGCGTAAGAAGCTGGGACATGTATTGCTCTGCGGACTGACCCGAACTTACAGAAAACAGTCTTTTCAGGGAATTTCTGGCCGTTTCATCGTGATCTTCGTCTGAAGGCTCTGACGTCGTCATCGGACCGGAGAAGCTAGGATGTCTGGTGCGTTGTGTACTCGCATCGATGCGCGCATCGAAACACAGATTCAGATCACAGTTGGAGGAAAAGCGCGCCGCCATACAACAACAGCTTCGACGGTGACGTGAACTCTTCTTCCGTAACTTGAGAACAGTAGCCGTGCATGTTTGGGGTGATTTGAAAAGCACTTGAGAACAGACTTTTTGAAGAGCGAAGCACAATTCACCCTGTCATGGTCTGCACATAGACAACCGCCAGGCAGTTCATAAATGGTGAAGCTAGACAACTGGTGAAGCGACAACTGGTGAAGCGACAACTGGTGAAGCGACAACTGGTGAAGCGACAACTGGTGAAGCTAGACAACTGGTGTCCACAATGACAGCATCGATAATGGAGTCAGCTTAAAATAGCAGCTTCTGTCATTGTGTTGGGTCGTATGGTCCAACGGATCTTATCAGAAATTTGCAAATTTTCATGTTGTCAAAAGTGTCATTTAAAGTCCTGAGGTAGAGGATCGGGTATACTCGAAGGGACCCTGAGCTTTTTATTATCTGTGAGGCGTTTTTGAAGCCTTCTTGTTGTTTTCCTGTTTGCAAGTGCTTTTTTGCCAGTGCCTTAAGCGCTTTTGGCTTGGCGGCGGCGGCCTTCATATATACAAATTTATATGCGGTGCACCTGTTTGTGTTTGTGACTGCTCGGATTTGCAGCCAAAATGAGGAAGGTATAAAAGGACACGCCTACCGCGCTGAATACCATCTATACACCCTACAAACACAGAATGTTAAATTTGTCCCCAGGGAATTAGTGTGACGGAAATAAACGCCTTCTCGAAAAACAAAGTCGCTAAGTCAATGTCAATCCATCCACGGATTTCTTCAGACTCTTCAGACTGTCATCAACAAAGCCATACTGCTCGGACTCGTCCTCGACAGTAACAATCCGCCTTCTTTCCAAAGCAGTGAAATTTGAGCCTGTGACCTTGGAGTAGAGGAAATCCAAGCCAATTCTCAAGCCGGCGAACATGAAGGTGAATAGTAGGCCTCCAACGGGCGTGATAACAAAGGCGCCAAAAGGTCCCCAGTCGGCCAGGTCATAGAGACCGTTCCACACAAGAAGAAGCTTCCCACCCTCCTTGGCAGACCCATAGTACACTGTACCAAAGACAAACACTCCGAGCAAAGCACCCAAGCCGCCTATCATGACATCCACACCCTTGATAAACCAAAACCACGAGTCGCTAAGTCCAAGAAGAACCGACGGAATTACCGCCGCCGAGACCAAATCTGCAATTAGATAGATTTGCAAGATGTTGTCGGCGACCTTGATTGCCAAAACAATTGTTGGTATCATTACAAGAACAACCAACCCACGCACATAGATCATTTTGAGCTTGTTTCTGAACAAGTCATTGGAAATTGTGGACACCATGGCACTCTGCAAAGAATCAAAGGTACATGTTGACAAGGAAATGACAAATATTAGCACAAATGCCACAACCCAGCGGGGCATTTCGCTGAGCAAAATGAAAAAAGCATTGTACCCATTTTCATCTGCGACTTCTAATTTTCCAGCCCAAACTGCCAAAAACCCAGTAGTTCCAACTAGCGTGCAAATAACGAAGGTGACAAAAGAAGCAATCGAGCATCCAATCCAAAGATCCTTGTTACTTTTACTGGCAAAAGTCCGCAACCAGAAACCCGCCATGAAGCAGTCATTGGTAGTGATGGCCACAGGCAAAATATAAAGCAATTGCCAGCCAAGTTTGTTGGCCTCGAGAAGGTGCGAAGGCCCAACCTTGGCTTTATCAATCTCGATCTTCGACCCCATACCTGCAGCTGCAATGACCACCAAGACTAACACAAGCACACCTTGAAAGTTATCAGTAATGAAACTGACTCTGAACCCTCCACACAGCGTATAAATCGTGGTTACTACACATTCGACAATCACAGCCCCAAGGGCATTGAGTCCTGTCAAAGTTTCGATAGCACCACGCAATGCAGAGAGTTCTCCTATCATGAACAAGAACATGGTTAAACATGTGAAAAACGAGAGGTAAAGTGCAGTGACCACGCCAAAACGCTCCCTGACCCATTCGGTCAAGATGAAGCCATGTGGACACTTTCTTCGGATAAGTGGGCCAATTGCAGCAAACCCAAGAATTGGAAGCGATCCGGCGAGCGTATACACAAGAAGACCATGCAACCCGGCGGTGTTGCCGATTTGAGAATAAGTGGTGAGAATACCACACCCCATGGCTATTGTTAGTCTATTGTCGATTTGCGGGCGACTTGAATCGAGCACAACACTGCAATGCGGGGTAATTGACGACGCCTGTCACTACAGCAAGATTTGTCAAGGATTTGAGCCAGGCCAAGATTGAGCCGTCAGAATCAGAATATGCTATCTCAAGTTTTCGCCATTGTTCTTTTGCAACATTAAAAAGGCAACAAAGAACCCATGTCTAAACAATTCAAGAGAACCGAAAGCTATTGTTTATCAAAAGCATTCCGGAAATCAGCCACATCAACTCAAGTCATCACGCCGGCGTCAACCAAGACTTGGCCGTATTTGACAGGTATCGGTGGTGAGAGCGTTTTGTCCTTTCAGTTTACTTCGCAACTGGCCTCCTCACGCAAGTTCTAGCTTGATCGAGTTCAAACGGTGTATCTCAGCATCGCCGATTCAAAAAGAAAAGGTTCAGCACCCGCTAGCAAGTTGCATATCTAAAGTTTTCAAGAAAATCAGTTGAACGTACCGGAAGCAATGAAGTTGATTGCCAAGGGAAGACCCCTCTGAGTTCCATTTGAGGAAAGAAAATTATCTTTATTGGCGAATCTCCAAGCTAAGAGAAGCCCAGATGCCAAGAGAAAAGCATAGCTCAAATATATTATGGCGTTATTGCCTTGAGACAGAATCTGGGCCATTCTTAGATGTTGAAAAACTTCTAGATGCGTGTGACATGCGAGCTTTTATAACAGGAAAAGTGGGAACGTCGCGGATGCGACTTCCAGTCGCATAATCGTCGTTGTACACAGTATATGCGCTTAGGCTGGAGGAGATGAGAGCTGAACCAACACAGCTTGCTTTAGCCCGAGGTAATATATTGAAGAAGAATATAGGGAAAAACTTTGATCTTGGTTAAGGGTTTGGTCTCTGCGACAAATCTAGCCTCAAAAAATTAATCCACATTTTTTAAGTTTCTGTACAAAAAAACAGAAACTAAAAAAATGTGCTCCACGGCAGGTTCGAACTGTCGACCTTCAGATGACACAATCGGAATTATGAGACTGACGCTCTGCCAACTGAGCTAGTGAAGCACTTTGTGGAATTTCAAATTTGCAATAAATTAATGTCAAAGTTTTTTTGCTATGCTTTGTACCCTGCGCAAAGGGCCAAGCATTTGTAAAAAACATAACAGAAATGCTCTGCTACTTCCACACCAGAGCTGCAGTTCAGCTGGACTATAAATAAGCGACCATAACCTTTCTACTACAATCACTCCTGATGTCGCCAGTATCGCCCCCAGCCTCGCCCTTCTCATTTACCTATACACCACCACCCACAGCAGCTGAAATGTCACGTGGACACCCTAACACGCCGGAGTTTAATAGAGCGTCCCCGGACGTCATCGACCCGGACTGTGTCATTGCGTTGAACATGTTCTCCGAATTGACCATCGACACTGCAGACCTCCTCCTCGAGATCAAACCCGAATCCTCAAGCAACGACGACAGCGTCTTGCCCAGTGCAGGATTGAGCACGGGCAAAAAACTCTCGCAGCCGGGAACGGCAGCACCCCTTTCTGAGTGGTCACACGACGACTTCTTGGGTCCAGGATCCTTGCCAGCGGAGCTTATGGGAGCAGCGTTTCAGACCACCGCCTATCCGTTCGCAGCATATTCCACCCATAGCAGCGACCACGGACCCGTACCTCTGTCGCCCGGCCAAGACCACTACGAGTACCACGTGCAGGTGGCCACTCTGTGTCAGAAAGGGGACTTTTTGGCGTACCTTTTCAGCTATATCAAGTTGCAGAATGAGCGGCCTGAGGGTTACACGCTCACCGAGTTCCAGTGGGTGTTTTATTTCATCAGTGGCCTCGCCGACAAGGATTTCCGCGAGCATCTTTTGGAGGTGCGTCCTCCATCTCTCCTTGAGGTATTCCGGCACTACCACCGTTTTTCTATAAAGAGAGACATTGACCGGTACTTGACCACGCCGCGGTTTGCAGACGGAGAAGCGGCAGGACAGCTGGGTACGAAATCACTGCGCACGTCCTACACCACCGACCAGTCGTTGCAATGAGTCTTGGAGGTTGCCTGCTTTGAACGTGCTTTTATTATGTCAATACATTGTAAGACATAAACGGCGTTTGCAGAAACTTTGAGCTTTCGCAGAGACATTAATGCTGTTGCTAGGAGATGTGCAGAAACATTAATGCTGTTGCTAGGAGATGTGCAGAAACATTAATGCTGTTGCCAAGGGATATGCAGAAACATTAATGCTGTTGCTAAGGGATATGCAGAAACATTAACGAATATGTTGGCCCCAGTTCTGTCACGGATACATCTCAGACAATATCAGGTGCTTCAGCTCCGACCTCCCTTTCAAACCATCCTAGGTCCAGCAGCTTTATAACAGCTGAGCCACCTCCTGCAAGACTTTCAACGCAAAAAGGTGGTCCTCCTCCTGCGCCAAACCACTGACAGTGAGAGCAGCCACCACGCCATCAAAGCCTGCAATGCGGATGGGGACCGAGCCGCCATGGGTGGCGTATTCCATGGGGTCAATGAAAAACGCCGTCTCGAGGGTCATGGAAGCGTCAGCCTTTACTTTGCCTGCCATCTTGCGCCCCATATAAAAAGAAGACTTTCCAAAGCGAAAGACCGTCTTTTGTTTGCGCTGCACCCAGTGCTCGTTGTCAAGAATGGCGCCGTTCTTGGATGCCGCGTGGAAGGCTACCTGGCCATTCGAAAAGGTTACGTCCACGACAATTGGCTTTGAAAGCTTCTGGGCGAGATCTCTGGCATGGGAGCCGATTTTCCACGCGATCTCCGAGTCAAAGCGGGGAAAAACAATGGCGTCACCCTCCAAGGCCTCGAGCTTCTCCAAAGGGTAGTCGTAGATTTCGTGAGGCATTTTGCGTGGTTCGTGGGACGTGGAATGGGGTGCGGAACGCGGTTTATATATGTGGGGTCGGAACAATCCGGGGAGATTCCGCGGCTCTGTGCACTCCCGGTGTGGGGGCACCATGGCGTCGGGCCAATCGCCTGGATCCGCGTGGCTGCTTTGTCTCGCCACCCGACGCCTTCCGTTTTGGTTGTGTTTGCCGGCTGGGCCGGTACTGGCAGCTGCTGCAGGGGTGCTTGTGTGCAGTCCGCCCATATCAGGGGACACGGCCTTTTACAATGGCACTGGCGTGAGACTGCACCGGGGCGAATAAGACAGGGGATGGGGTAAAGGGGGTTGGCCGGAAGCGGCTCCACCCTGATACGAGACACGCTGCTTTTGGCAGAAAAACTTATCGTTGCTACCGAAGGCCTGACTCCGGTGTGCTATCTGCAAGAACGGGAATTTAGAGTTGAACCTGGGCTTCACAGGTTCTTGGAGTATACAATGTCAATGCAAATGGTCAATGCAAATGGTCAATGCAAATGGTCAATGCAATTGGTCCAGGCAAATGGTTCCTTTCGCCAGGACATTGGCAGGCCTACTTCCGGCAGACCCGTACACCAGCTGAGTGTACTTCCCAAATCGGATAAAGAAGCCAATCTATTTTTTGACTAAGACAGATTTCTAAGTGGCCTGTGATAATTGTGTGGCCAGGTCTCAATTCTGGTCAACTGCACTGCTCGGAATCAGAGGGACCGCAGCGAACTCAATACGACGAAATCTGTCAATTCTGGTGATCTGGTAACAAGGATGAAGGTAGCTCTTGAAATGTTTTTATTGAATACTTCTACATTTTGAGGCAAGTTCTACATTTTTGAGGCATACTTCTACAATTAGGCATGCTCTTGGAATCAACTCCTAGAACCAATACTCTTCCTCAAAGCTCCACAGCATGTCATCACTCCATCATTAAAGAGAATCGAGGGTCAAATCAGGTTCAACGACAGTCACTGCACTTAGGCATCTGCAACGTCAAGACTGCAAAACTCCAAGACAGCGAAGCCCCAATGGGTTCTTGGCGAGTGGGAAGCGCTAAACAGTACCATCATGTGAAAGCATCCATTCATGAAGTCATGGAGTCACGAAAATATGAGAGATTTCAGTCGGAGAGAAAACCGTACATCAAGTCGTACTATAGCTCGCCCAGCTCCGGCCTGGCCCCACGGCCGATCATGCCAAGGCGTGAACAGAGAAGAAGTCTAGAAGCGGTCTCAAATGAGCGGCCGTCGCTTTTCGTCCATGAGCGGCCGTTGCTTTTCGTCCATGAGCTAATACGTTCAAGTGTCCATCTACTGACATCAACGAATTCATGGACTGCATAAATGCAACATAGATAACTAGCGGACAACTTCATCGAGGCGACAAAACAATGGAGTGGGTCCACGTTTCTTTTTCCCTTCTTCGTCTCGTGCCGCATGGCCTTCCGTTTCTCGTGCTGGAACAACTTGGAAGCGAATGGCTCGTTGCACGTCACGCACTTGATGCCAGGCGAAGTGTTCAGTACTGCTCCATAATCATTTTTTTATTGGAGAATTGGGGCCATTGAATGATTATATCATAAGTTTGTTATACTACAGATTGTTGCCGCCAAGGCCCTGCCGACCAGCCAAGCGTGGATGTGGACCAATTACGGTGTGCACCACACAATTGGGACAAGCTAAAAGAACTTTGGACGCCAACAGGTGATGGATTTCTGGTGAGTGGTGCCAAGAAAAAGAAGTCGTGAAAGTTTTCAGAGAATACAAGATCTATTAAATGTTCTGTGTCGTGGACCGACGAGCTCGTCAACTTGGAGCACATGAGTATGTACACAGTAGATGGCGGAGCAGGATGGCCTGAGTGGTGAGCCGTGGGAAGTATGCAGGAGCCGCCGTATGGAACGGCATACGAATTACCACCTACAGGTGTACATCCCAATACCGGAGAAGCCAAGTGTGTCGGCGAGGACTGCATGTGGGACTGCATGTGGGACTGCATGGTGTGGCATATGCTATTTGCAGGCAGTCCATTCATTGACGAAGCTCCCAGCCATTCACGTCGGTGACGGTAAGGCGTGCTATGGCCAATAAACATCACTAGGCAAAGAGGGGAATGTAATAGTTCAGGATTGACGAGAGCGGTATGCAGGCTGTATTCACACATTACCCGAAAAGTGCCCTACCCCACAAAACGCGAGCAGCGTGTAGCCAAGTATCAAGATTCAGGACGCTTAAATAAATACACACAGTTGAAATTCCGTGTTACACGACCTCATGCTTCGTAAAGTGTAGCTTCCCGATTAGGCAATTCAAGAACCACGTCAATGAATGCCGAGGGCACGAAAGGAGGAACTTTAGACACCGGAACAAGTGCAGGGCCAGTTTAAGATGCAGGGCCAGTTCAAGATGCAGGGCCCACCAGGCAGTCTCCCAAATGTACGATGTGACCACTATATGCATGTATTCTAGAGCCAACATAATGTGGACATAGCAATAGCAAAGATAAGAGTGTTGTGGCCCTGTATAGTAACAACTAAAAAGCAATGAAGTGGGGTGATATAGCTTCTCACATGCAGGAGGTCAAGACGTCTATTCCAGAGGATTTAAGTAAATATGCTTTTGATGTAAGGATATTTCACTTACTGAATAAACAAGAGCCTGGGAACTGTTGTTTCTGCGTATGATTCTATAGTTTCTGCATGAACTTAGTTGTAGTGTTGTATATGAAGCACTAGCTTATGGCACTTATAGCACTTATAGCACTTATAGCACTTATAGCACTTATAGCACTTATAGCACTTATAGCACTTATGAAACACTTATAATGAAGCACATATAAAGCACATATAAAGCACTTCTTTTGAAACACTTAAAATAAAACACTTACTATGAAACAATTGTTATGAAGCACTTCTGAAGCACTTATTATAAAACACTTATAAAGCACTTATTATAAAACACTTATAAAACAATTGTCATGAAGCACTTAGCACTTAGCACTTAGCACTTAGCACTAAGCACTTATTTAGGAGCACACAATCATATGCTAACTGAATTATTCAATTTATTAAAAAACTAGAGGATCATTTAATGTAACTTAATATTTGTTAGACTTAATGAATTCCTGAAAGCATCGGGTGTTCGTATTTCTTATTAAATGTTTGAGATCAGGTAGTGGTTATTTAATAATGTTAAGGTATACCTTTCAAAAATTTATTATCATTGATATTCTCTAATTCCTCGGGTTGATCTTTAAGATCTACTAACATGTTTAATAGCTTTAGTTTTCGACTTTTTAGCTGCCATCATTCAATTCAATAAAATCCAACAACGGATCTCTTCTCGATGGATCATTGCGATACGTAATACTTCAGACGTGAACGTCGATTTGAACGCAATTGCACTTTGCTAGGCCATCGAGTCTGGGGTGGGAGAGTAATCAAATATTTTCCTCTTATTTATTCATTTATTTTCCTCTTATTTATTCATTTATATTCTCTTCTTATTCCTTACTCTTTTCTCTATACTTCTTATACCTTAAGGCAATTGGATCAAAAATATGTAAGAGGTTTACTTAAGTACCATTTCAAATAAATGTACAGCTTTAGTGGGCCAACTGGCGGGATGAACGCAAGGAAAGTTTATAGCTCCTAATAATAGAGTGCAGAATTTACACGATTGTCTCTACAAATTTTAAATTGAAGTGTGAATTACGTAATACGCCATTATATCTGAGCAGATAACATTTATGGTTTACCTCTTAATTTGTCATAGACATTTTATAACTCTTAGTATAAAGTTGTATATTTTCTATCTATAATCCTATCTGGACTGGATTTACTGAATTCAATAAATCATTAAGTCTTCAAGTACCTTATGAACAATTGTTATGAAGCACTTAGCACTAGCACTAGCACTTATAAATAGGAAAATAATAAAATATCAAAATCCACTTCTTCAATTTGTTTCCACTTCTTCAATTTGTTTCCACTTCTTCAATTTGTAAGGAGAGGGATTGGCTAATATTATTATATAAATTTATAGGTTTTGTAGATGGAGTATAAGAGTTACTAAAAACTAGAACTTAATAATTAACAGAAAAAATAATATATATCTTTAGTTATAAATTTAAAAAATGAATTAAATTTCCTACAAAAATTTAGTAAAGAATTAAATTCAGGTAATGTATATAATATAACACCTAAAAATGATAAATTAGCTAGGTTAGAAATAGTAATATTGCTATCAAAACCTTTATTAGACCATTATAAAATACAATTTTCAACTGAGAATAGACAAATATTTATGACTAAATATATATTACAATAATAAATGATGATTTAAATAACCATCAAGAAAATATTAATAATAATATTGAAAATATCTTTTATAATTTAGATTATTTTAAATATTGATTAGTTGGTATATAACCAACATAAAGGTGGAGAAGATATTTGTTTTCAATTACACAAAAATATAATTTTGTATTATTTAAAGAAATAAAAAATTATTTCTATTAATAAGGTTTATCAATAAAAGATATACAAAAAGTTAATTTTTTTAATGAAGATATAATCGTTTATTAGGTTATAAAAATATACAATACAATAAATGATTATTAGATTCAAAAGTAGTAATAAAGCACTTAGCACTTAGCACTTATATAACACTTGTTATAAAGCACTTGACCACTTGAGCACTTGACCACTTGAGCACTTGACCACTTAAGCACTCATTTCAAAGCACAATCTCCTATGATAACTGGACTATTCAATTTATAAAAAACTATCTAAAGGTCTTTAAATATTCTGGTTTACGCTCCACTCTGCAATAGTTCACCCTAGTATGATTGCATAAATTGCCATCTGTCTGTGGGTGCTTTTTAGGTACTATGCTGGTCTTCTCAACGCCTGCTTTACACGGTTACTGGAGGCGACATGTACACCAACATACACTTCACGAATATCATACACTTCACGAATATATATCATACATTATAGTTTTATCTTCTACACGAATATCATACTTCACACCAGTACACCCGAGGCCCACGTGACCCACTTATCTATGCACCAAGATAGCCCGCGCGCTTATCTATAGCCTCATACTACTCCGTCTTCCTGCCCTGCATGCTTGCCGCCGACGTTCCTGCCAACACAAGAGTGTTGCAATGCGCCAGTGCCATTTTCTGGTGTCTTCTCTCCGGAGGCCCCATTTTCGGCTTTGCCGCCTTGAAGCCTGTGCTCATCAAGGAAAAGATCTACGAGTCTGCCTGTGACATTTCGGTCAACGGCACCTCCTCCACGTGGGCCAATTTCGCCATGAGCCCTTCCTCTCTTGGCGTCTCGTCCTTGTTGGCTGCGTCCTTTGCCCCGGACGAAAACGTCGCCAAGTGCACGCAGCAGGACCTCAAGTTGAACATGATGTTCACCGTGGGCGCCATGCTCACCAACGTGTCTGCTTTGGTCATTGGCGCGTGCTTGGACCACTTGGGGCCCAAGTTCTGTGGCTTGGTGGGGGCGTTTTTCCTCTACGTGGCCTGCTTGATCTTCATCTACAGCAAGGAAATCTCCTCCACATTCGCCTTCTTCGACCCCTACTTGGTGGGGTACGCGTCCATGGCCTTGGGTGGTCCGTTTGCCTTCATGTCGTCGTTCCAGTTGTCCAACTCGTTTCCGGCTCGCAGCGGCACCATTTTGGCTCTCCTCACCGGCGCCTTCGATGCCTCTTCCGCCATCTTCTTGCTCTACAGAATTGCCTACAATGCCTCCAACGAATCCTTCACCTTGGACAAGTTCTTCAAGCTCTACTTGCTTGTGCCGCTTTTCATCACCGTTGCCCAGCTCGTTTACATGCCTACAGACTCATACAAAACGGGCCCCGAACCTGCTCCGGCTGCTTCTCCAACTGAAGCCTCCCGTCCTCAAGAAACTGACGCTCTTTTGTCGGCAGAAGTGCAAATTTCTCTGCCAAAAAGAAGAGACTCCATCGGCGATGCCCTCAAGCAGCCCTACGATACCGAGGGAGAGGAGTTCTTGGTGGCTCATTCGGGGGGCATTTTCGGCATTCTCCACGGCTACTCGGCCCGCTACCAGCTCCACACCCCGTGGTTCTACTTGATGTGTTTGTTTGCCACCATTCAGATGTTGCGGCTTAATTATTTTGTGGCCACCGTTGGCACGCAGTATGCCTACTTATTGAACTCGGTCAAGCAGGGAACTCTCATCAATCGCTTTTTCGACATCGCCTTGCCGTTGGGGGGTATTATCTCCATCCCGTTCATTGGCGTATTCTTGGACTACTGCTCCACGGTGGTGGTGTTGGCGGCATTACTCACAGTGTCGTTGGCTCTCGGAGTTCTTGGGCTCATACCCAATTTCTACACCGGCATTTTGAACATCTGCTTCTTTGTTGCCTACAGACCGTTCTTCTACACGGCGGTGTCGGACTTTTGTGCCAAGGTGTTTGGCTTCGATACCTTCGGCACGGTGTACGGGTCTATCATTTGCATAGCGGGCCTCGTCAACTACTTCCAGTCGGTCTTGGACAAGCTCACGCACTCGACGTTCAAGATGAACCCCACGCCCATCAACTCGGCCCTTGTGGTGTTGACGTTCTTCATTGGAACCGCCACGATCTTGTACGTGAGGAGCCAGGCCAACGCCTATGCCAAGAAGCGTGCGTCGCCGTCCGCCTAGCCCGACAGGCGCGTTGGACACCCACGTGAGCAGCAGCGATAAGGGTTATGCCCATTAGACTTCTAGACCCTCTACCGAATGCTGGTTAAATCAGAGGGATACATTTAGAGATACTCTTTGGAGTTGACTTAATACTAACTTGCAGTGAGTGATGATTTTGGTGCCATACTCATTCAGATGATTACTGACAGTTTAGATGGAGTTTAGATGGTCTGACAGTTTAGATGGGACAGTTTAGATGGTACTCACAGTTAAGATTTCAGGTGCCATGTCTCACAGTATGCCTGTAGTTCATCAAGCTTCACTGGAGATAGCGCGCTCCTGCATCCACGCGGGCGATCCCGATACTTTGCCCATTCCCACCGATACTCCTCCAAACCTCACCATGAAACCCGTCGTCTCCACCGGTAAGGCCTACTTTTGTACGCTATTGTCTGCTTTTGGCATAGTCATCCTCTCCGTGATTGGCTACCTTTTCAAATCCGGCCATGAGTCCATGATGGGCTCGGTCAACGACCCAGAGGACGGAGGTGCCGTGGCCCAGACTATTTTCGGCGCTGTGTTTGTTTACCTAGCCTTCTTTGTCTTCTGTGGCTCGCAGGTGTATTTGATCCAAAGACAGGACCGAATCAAGTTATAACTGCTTGTTTATTCTCCACTAGCTATTCCAATATTATCAATCACACGTCTAGCTATTCCAATATTATCAATCACACGTCTAGCTATTCCAATATACATTGTCAATCCCACGTATCGGACTCGACACAAGTCATGGCACTTCTGGACACAGCTAACTCACAACTTGGCCACACTCTCCTTTCCGCCCTTCCAGTGCACGTTTCCAGACCAGTCGCAGATGTCAAATGTAAGCAGACGGATCTCGTCCAACTCTCCACGCGTAGCACCTAAGTTCACGGCCCCCTTCAAGTGCCCCTTCAACGTGGGGTTGACGTCCTGGGGTATCAATGCCGTAAGCACACAGAACGACGTCTCCTTGGCAGGCAAGACGTCGGTGTGGCTCAATATCGGCACGTACACACTGTGGAATGCATACTGCCATAAGTCTGGGTACGCATTGTACATCTGGTTGCGGACTCTGTTGCGGATCTTGCCGTAGACAGCGGACCAGAAGTCCGAGCCCCGGACCGTCGTCTGCAAGAGAGTCTGCGTGTTGACGGACTGCAGCGAGATGGGCCCATCGATGGTATCATAGGTGGGAATGTCGTCGTCTTCGAAGCGTGTGCCGGCCACGTCCTCCTGAACAAGCGCCAGCGAGCTCACGTGGCCCGGCACGATGGTGGCGGCTCTTCTCGGCTTCAGGTCGGGCTTGACGCCTGTGGGAGTAACATTGCGCAAGGCCGTCAATGCGTTGATGGACTTGGGTAACCCCGAGATGGGCGCAATCTTCAAGATGGCATCCCGGATCTTGTCGGCAATCACACTCTGTGCAGCATGGATGTCCTCGCTGCGGCTGTATTTGTATGCGAGCGGGAGCTTGTCGTGGTAAGTGTATGGGATCAAGAGATCGGGCAAGTTGACGCCGATGGCAGAAAACTCGGCGTACTTTGCTGCCGAGGCGATGGAGTCCTCGGCTAATTTGAGCAAGTATCTGTCGGTGAGAAGCAGTTTCTCCATGGAGGGCAGCACCTCGAGGAGTTGTTGCCTCAAGGCGAAATGCAACACCTTGCCGATTTCCTGTGGCTCGTTGACCACCGTGAGTGCTGTGGAGGCAAGGATGTACCAGTTGTTGTATAGCGTGGGGTACTTGTACGCCAACTTGACGAGCCTCTCTGCAGTGAGAACAGTCATGGCGTGATGGGAAGGGACAGTTGCAAGGGGAAGCTCAGCCTTTCGTGGGGTGCAGATGTTTGCGTGGAGGGGAATGGAGGGTATGGGGCATGTGCGGCGCCAGTTCCTCGGTCTGGTTCGCGCGGTTGCCGAGAAGGTCCGCGATGCCGAGATGGGTAAAAATCGGGCGAGATGCCGAGATGGTAGAACCGCGATGCCGAGATTGTGCCTCCTCTGATCCTCCCGTTATGGGTGGTGTTTCCATATCGGTGCTGACGGCAGTCTCGCATCGACGCCCGTCATGTAGTCGGCCACCGGTCACTTGATTCCTCCGCTCACCCATGTCCTCGCTATTTTGTCTCGTAATCTCCGGCGCTGTTCATGTGTCCACTCCCCAATGCCCCAGAAATGCAGAAGATTCGAAAATGCAGGCGCCACCTTGGAGTTGAACTCCGAAAACGACCGCTCGTACTGCACACTCAAGGCCCGGGGCGAGCTGTCTTTCAACGAGGCTTTGATCTCGCTGATGTCGGCCCGCAGAAAGTCGCTGCTGGAGCCCGGCGCTGGCGCCCGACCGCCCGGCGTGGCCTCGTGGCTTGTTTCCCAAGGCCGCATCTTCTCGTGGATGGGAATCCACTTGTCTGAGCTGCGCCAGTGGTCTGAAGCCACCATCTCGTGGACTCGTGAAATGGCCCTTTTGTAAGCGAACTTCTCGTCCTCTCCCGTGAACGCCGTGACGTTGGTGAAGTTCTTCGGCCGCGAGTCGCCGTCGTTGTTGTATTCTTTGGCATACTCCTGGTCATATGACGACACATTCGGCCGGTATGGGTTCAACGTCTGCATGGCTGTCTTTGCAAACATCTCCTCCTGCTGCACCAACTCCCGGTCCACAGTAGCATCTTCGGCCGCGTCTGGGAAAAAGAGCCCATGCAACGGCTCCTCGCTGCGGAGAAAAAGCTGGCACCGTGCCTCGTAGAGGGCGTCCAAGAGGGTGATGAACCGCCGTGCCTCGTTCTTCATCTTGGATGTCATCACAGGAACATTGTCCACAACCACCGTTTTGAAAGTCGAGGCAAGCGTGATGTAGTCGGACGAGCTGTATAGGCCCTTGCAGATGGTGTCAAAGTCAACGTAGCACACGGAGTCGGCGTATGTCCGAGGAATAAGCGATTTCCGGTTGTAGACGCAGATTTCTGCCGGCTGCCAGGCAACCGAGTCTAGGGGAACGGGCCGCAGCATGGCCAAGGCCTTGGTGGTCACGAGACGAGCCCACTCGCGGTCGTGCAGTGCGTTGCCCTTCTTGACCACCATATTGCTTTCTTCGTTGGAAGACTCGGCAAAGTGCTGTCTGTAGTCGATGCTCGAGTTCATGTCCATGGCCACACAGCGGGAATTCAAGATGCTAACAAACGACTTGAAGCGGGCCTTGTTGAATTCCGATGAGTAGAGCTCTTCCGGCAATTTGTTGGAGGTAGCCACCAAAACGCCGCCGAGTTTGAAGTAGTAGGTGAAGAGAATCTTGACGATTTGAGCTGCTGCAACATCCGGGAGCATGAACTCATCGAGCATGAACACCGTCAGCTGGTGGATCATCTTCTGCGCGATTTCAAAGAGGATAAACTCATTTTCCATGGTCATCCGGTGCTTGCCATAGGTGGACGCCGTGAGCATGCGCTCCTTCTGGATGTGGTGGATCTCCCCAAATACCCACAAAATAAAGTTGCTGTAGTGCCATCGCATCTTCAGGCAATGCGGTAAGCTGCTGGCGAAAATGTCCATGAGCATAGACTTTCCACAGCCCACCTCCCCATTGAGAAGAAGGCCCTGCGGCGATGGAACGTGACGCAACTCTTCTTCGTCGGTTAAAAAACGCACCACCTCGTGTTTGGAGGTGTTGATGTCTCTCCGGAAGAGCTGTCTGAATCTGGAAAGCGGCTCGCTCCGGAGAGACGTGATCTGCCGCTCTTCCTCGGCCTGCAACACCTCGAGCTTGCGGATGAGGAGCGACTTTTTGATGGCCATTTCTTGCTCGGGCCTGTAATCCACAAGCCTGTAGAAGAGCTTCTGAAACTCCTTCATTGCTCTGAGCTGCAGCTCGTCTCTGTGCAACTTGCCTTGCTTCACGTAGTTTTGGTAGATTGTAAAAGGGTCCACTATCGCCACGCCGGTGGCCGACGGCTCTGCGCTTTTGTGGAACGTGGACGGTAGCCTTCCATCCACGCCCTGGGGGCCACATGTGAGCTTGGGCGAGAGCCTGGAGTAGTGCCTGGCGAGTGTCTTCATGGGGACTTTGGAACGTTTGGCGCTGTCTGGAGTTGCGTGGCTGTTTCTGGCTGCTGCTGGATTCCTCGCGTACTTATAGCACCTGAGCATTTTCGGATTCCTGTGTCCGTGGCTAAGATACCGACTCGGAGGGTACTCGCCAATGGAGCTTTTATCTCTGCGCCTGCACAGAGGCGCGTCGCGCATAGATGAAAAAGATAGTTCGTCTGCTGCGCCGGCAGTGAGTCGTGGAGAACTGCTGGCTGCACTGTGAGCGCTTGAGTCTACGGCCGGGTTTTCGGCCCGGCTCGGGTCCAATTCGGCCGGCAACTCAACTCAGGCAACTCAACTCAGACAACTCAACTCAGACGGTCTTTCACGCTCCGTTCCGAAAAAGAACTCGCAGCCTTCTCGGGTGACATGCTTCGGCCCAACTGCGAGAACTTCCGGTCGAGAGAATTGGAAAGGCCGTTCATCTCCGTATCTGTTCTGCCGTAAAGCTCATGCCACCATTTCACGTCGGAGTAATTGAAAAAAATAACCTCAGTATTGGCATCGGCGTCGTATGCCCGATTGACGAACTCAGCAGGCCGAGAGAGAAAATAATCCCATACTGACACCGTAGAATTGCTCAACGCCTCGTCAACCTTGAGGCTTTTCTCCGAGTTACAGAGAAACGTGCCGTATTGACACGAGTATGAATGGTAAAAAAGTCTCTTCAAAAACCGGCTGTTGAACTCAAACCTCTGCGGCTGCTGTCGGTAGATTTGGTACACGCAGTCTAGAAACTGGTGAAAAATGGGCGACCGCTCGTTGCTGCCGGAGTAGACGGAGCTGCTCTCGCTGCTCTCCAAATTCGAAGCGGTGTTCTTGATGTGGTTTGCCGCCCGTTGTAGGAAGGAGGTGACAGTGGTCTTGGTGCCGCTGGACGGCGGATTCAAGGAGAGACCCTGGAGAGGGCTCAACAACTCCGCGTCGGCGGCCCCAGAATCCTGCTTCGGCTCGGCAGGCGACGAAGACAAAATGGCACCGATGCATCCGCCGTGATCGCCTCGCGTAGCGAACTTGAAGCCGAAACTCATCCACTCTTTCTCCACAAGCACCATGAATCCACGCATGGTCCGGAAATACGGATCCAAGCAGAGCTGCGCCAACGCCGAGATCTGCGAGGTGCGGTCCCAGCCATCCGAGCAGTGGATCAACACGTTCGTGTTGTTGAGGTGCACGGATTTGCAGATACGGTCCACGCTCTGGAGAATGATCGAGAGCCGGTGGAGCCATTGGGTCTTCGTCAACGAGTGCTGGAGAGCTTGCGGCGACTCGCAGGGGTTGCGGTCGAGGTCGCCGAGGATCGCGGTGAGTTTGTTGAGCGAGTCTCTCATCACATGGATGTTGTCGATATTGCAGAAGATCTTGTCCACGTGCTGGGCACGCGAGGCGCCGCCCACATCGTCGTCGTCCGCGTGCTTGCCCCGGTAGTAGTCGACGTTTTCGGTGCCTGCGCCCAACGCATGCTGGGCCATGGCGTTAGTGATGGGCCGGAGGTCCACAATCAAGTTTCTCTGCGGCTGGTCCGTAGACTCGCCGGCGAGGCTCTGCGACCGGAAGATCTCCTCCACTAGCCTCTCGTCCTGCATCGACCGGTTCTGGATGTTCAACCCCACCATTGGCTGCAGACACCGGGCGATGATGTTGCCGTTGGCTCCGTGCCGATGCCTGTACACAATGGCCGGCACTCGCTGCTTCGACCGGAACTTTCCCGCATGCTGGAGCACGCTGTCGGAGATGGCTGCAGGCACCACGAACGACCGGGGGTACGAGGGGCAGAACCGGTACCCTGCGTTCAACTGCGTGACCCGCCACGGCGCCGCCGGCCCGTCCCGTAAGAGGCCCTGCCGCCGGTACTCGAGGTCCAGGTCGTAGATGGTCCAGCCGGTGCCGCGGAGCTTCTGCTCCAACGCATTGGGCTTGTATCCAAACGCGTAGAACTCGCTGATGGCCCCCTTGCTTTTGGCCGCCGTGGCAAGCTTGCTGAGCGTCACGTACACATCCGTGCATACGGAGTCGCTGACAAAATCAAACAGGTAGTACGTGAAGTCCTTGCACGTGACGCGGAGGTTGGACGCCAGGTAGCGGTCGAACGCCGAAAGCTCGGGCGCTAGGGCGGCCTGGTCGAGGCGGCCGTCGGCGTGCGCCGGGCCGGAGCTCCACGAGCAGCCGCGGGCCTTCTTGACCCGCTCAATCACGGGGTAGCAGATCCAGATCTCGCGGGGCTTCTGGTGGTCGTGGGCGGCGAACGAAAACACCATGTGGAAGCGGGAAAGCACGAGCGAGCCGCGGAGGTGGTGGCCGCGGCGTGTGAGAAGTACATTGTCGACCTTGAGGATCTTTGAGAACTCCATTCGTTCTGTGGGGAGGGACGACGTGGGTGTTGGTGTGTAGTGGTGCTGGGCCGGTGCGAGCCGCACGTGACTTGCGATAAGCTGCCAGCGGGAGCCGTGCAGTGTTTCTCTTCGGGGCCTTTGATTGGCGATTGGCGGAGGTCGTCGGGCGGCCCGGGTATTTGCACGGGTCTTTGGTATGTCTTGGTGTATGTCTTGGTGTATGTCTTGGCTACGGTCGTGGTGTACGGGTTTGTTGGTGTACGGGTCTTTGGTATGTCTTGGTGTACGGGTCCTTGGTGCACGGCTGTGGTGCTTGGTCTTATGCTACACGGCCTTCTGCAGGCACTACACTGGTTGTCAAACGGTCCGTTCAGATGACGGGTTCCGGTATTAAATAGGCTACAATCCGTCGAACCGAGCAATGCCCTTGTTGATGGGCAAGCGCTTGATTTTGAGCTTCTTTTTCTTGGGTTCCGGAACTGGCTTGGCTTGCGACCTCTCAATTTTCTTCTTGGGTTTGCTTTCAAGGGTTCTTTTCCTGCGCACAATGCCAACTCCATCGCCGTCTCCACCTTCACTTCCGTCACTTTCACCTTCGCTTCCGCTTTCGTCACTTTCACCGTCTTTTTCACCGCCACTTTCATCTCTCTCGCCGTCACTCTCACCGTCACTGTCACTCTCACCGTCACTCTCACTCTCACTCTCACTCTCACTGCCAAACTCATGTTCACTGTCGCAGTCTCCCTCGCCCCAAATCTTCAAGGCCTCCATCCCGGAACTCACCAACCTGTACTCAAAGTCAATGTCCAAGTTGGCCACCTCGTCCACCGCACCCCGCTTCGTCGTGGCGCTCGAATGAACCCGGACCTCCTGCACCTGGCCTCGCTTGTAATCCACCCGGTGCAAGTACCCGTCGCTATCACCACACCACACGCAGTCCACCATACTAGCGTCATTTATGTTCATGCTGGCAATGAGCGCGTCGATCGACGCATTCTTGTTGATCTTGATCCGCGACACCTGGTCCATCCACAGGTTGACGGAGTTCTTCCACACCGTGAGAATGCCTTCTCCATGCGACACAACCACCGCATCGTTTTTTCCGCTGCTCACATATTCTGAAGGGTAGCACATCGAGAGCAACTCATCGCCCTGGTCGTCCGATTGCGTCACTATTCCCTTCCGGATATCCAAGTGCGTCAATGTGCTGCTGCCCAAAGAGAGAAAGTGGTACGTAGACACGTCCGCCATCGGGAGAATCTTGGACACGGTGTCTTCATGCACGTCCAGCAACTTGTCGAACCGCAACTTGTCGCCGAGGTTTCTGCTGTCGTACACCAACACACTGCCGTTTTGCGTGCCGGCCAAAAGGAACGGGTTGGACGTGCTCTCGGCAAGCGTGGTCACTGCATCCTTGTCCGAGAAATGCGCCTCCATGTTCGCCCGGGCCACCACCTTGCCCGTTTCGCTCCGAGCTTTTTTGATGATATGGTCTGTGCCCGCCGTGTAGATGTGGTCCCCCTCCGACCCTTGGAGCGTTTCAAAAATCACTGACCTGCAGGACCCCTTGTGCCTCTTTGTCTTCCATGCGGTGGCGATGGCTCCGGTGCTGCCCAATTGGGTGTGGTCTGCGGCGTACTCCCACCACCGATTTTTGGCCTGCCCTTGATTGGTCTTACCGTGGCCCAAGAACTCGCTCCGCTTCGTCAGAGCGATATTTTGTAGCTGTTCCGGCTCATACCTGTGGCAGTACACATGGCCGGTTCCTAATCCGGATACTATCACGGGCTTGGACGGATGTGCGGCCACGGAAAAAAGAGGGTCTGTGTATCTGACCTCGACAAGTGGCGCGGCCAGCGACTCGCGGTCGAGCGGGTTGATGTTGCTCTTCTTTTTGCCCATGTTGTGTGGAGTAGATGGAGTGGACCGGTCGCTTTTTCTCATCGCGATGCCGGACTGCATGCAAGACAGGTGCCTTGCTTCTTCTGTTCCATTTCTAATGTTCCGATCTCTAGTGTTCCGATCTTCATAAAATGGCTAATTAAGTAAACGCAACGCAAAACGCCCCGCTGTCCATGTCTGTAGAGGCTTAGTATATGTCGCCTGCATCGGCCAACTCGTGGTTCTTCCGCTTGATCCAGTACTCGCCGTTGTAGTGCCAGTATTGGTCCCCCGTCACCGGGTGCTTCAGCTTAACGAACCAGTTTGGTTTATATGTCTGCCTGTGTTGGTCGCGTGCCTTCTTGGCGGCTCTCTGCTTGTTCTCCACACGCGTTTTCTCGCGTGCCGCATCGTCGTAGCGTCCATCTTCCATGGCCCGCTGGTCAGGTCTCAACCGTGTGTCTGTGGGTGCCAACCATTGCTTGAGGTTGTCGTTCAAGTCATTCAACGTGAGGGCAAACGAGGTCAAGTTGAACGGAACTTTAGGTCTTGGTGCCGCCTGCCATACGAGGAACCTGGAACCGCTGTAATAATCAGATGAGTGCTCATCTCCTTCATTGAGAGAATCCTTCTTCTTAGAATCGTAGTCGGCACTCACCTTTTTGGCAAAGATCTTGGAGTTCCAGTGGCCGCCAATCGCCCATTGAGATGCACCTTTCGCATCACAGACTGTTCCGGTCAATTGGTAAGCTGACGAAGCTTTCCATCCTCTTTGCTTCATTTCCACGTGAATGACGTCCCCAGTCGTGTGATTGCGTACTTCCATGGTTCCGAAGTTATCCACTGATGGCGAGCCTGTGATAATTCCAATGACCGATGTGTTCACTTTTTTCCAGCTGTACAATTCCTCTGATACCTTTTCCCCCTTCTTGTTAACCACTCCGGCATCGGGCCTGATAGTACAGAACATTTTACCCAAATGCTTCACATCAAATGAACGTCCACGGAATTGAGGGTCCACAGCATTTTCTCCAAAATAGTCCCATTTGGCCGATTCGGCGTGACAAGCACTAATGGGCGGATGATGGCTGACCTGCTCAGTTAACAATCTGAAGTTTTGATCTGGTCTCGAGTACTCGAAAGTCTCACCCAAAAGAGGATTGAAAGGCTTGGCGATTCTGTTGGTAGTAGAGGCATATTCTGATGCTGCAAATGTAGCAACAAAAACAAGTCTCAAGGTAGAGTCCTCAAACGAAGCTGCCTTGGTCAACAAGTCGTTGTATTCAATATCTTCTGCCAACCGTTGAAGCAAAGAAGTGCACTCATTGAAACAAACAGGCAAAGTCATTTTAGTCATATCCTGGCCAATCATGGATTTCAAAATACCCCACAATCCAACCTTGGGCCTGTTATCTTCGTCCATGGCAAGCTTTTCCCTGGGAGGCTTTTCGTATCCAAGGAATGATCCTTCTTCATCCAATTGCTTTTGTTTAGCCTTTTGTGATTCAGATTCAAATTCACTTTGAGACTCACCCAGAACCTTGACTTCAGGGACCGCCACAACACTTTCCTGTGGAGTAGCTTCGGATTTAGCAGGTTCTTTCTCGGCAACTGGGGCTTCAAAAGGCTCCTCTTGAGCATCATCAAAATCATCAGCATCGAAGAATTCGTCATCGGAATTGTAGAGAAAGTCATTGAGAATCACACTGTCATCATTTTGGTCCCGGGGCGCCTCAGCACTTGCGCTTTGAGGAGAGCCTTTCTCCATAATTCCTGAGGCCAGCTCATTGTTGACCTGAGGCGAAGAAATACCTTTCGATTCAAGAAGCTTTCTCAACTTATACTTCTTGCCCTCGTATTGAGCGAGGGTTTCTTGGTGTTTCTGGATCTCGGTTTCTAATTGTCTAATAGAGCTCTCCCACAACTTGTTGACCTCTTGTTGTCTTTCAATCTTCTTGATGAGTTTGGCCTCTCTTTTTTGCATGAGAGAATCATACAGCTCAACCAACAGTTTCATGTTGTTCAATGTGTTTGAACCAACGCGGAAAGTGTCCAGATCAATCGATGTCTCAGCAGAGCCGCTTCCTAGGGCCTTGAACAAATCACAAAGGCTGACAATTTCGATAAGAAGAGAGCGCTTCGTGGAAAACATTTGTTCGTTGGAAGCTTTGCCTTCAGGAGTATCAAAGTTCAAGGAACCAGTATCGGAGTCGCCACTTTCCTCCAAATCGTAATCAAAATCTTCCACAGCACCATGGTCGAAGCTCATTCTGGGAGCACCCTTCTTTTCGTCGATCTGAGGGAGATCGCCTGGGCTGTTGACCACAGCCGGGGACTGCTTGCTTTGAGTGTCGAAAGAGTTCAAGGAGCTGTTGTCTTCAGCATCGGAAGTGAACGACGCTACTGAAACTTGACTAGGGGTTTTCTTGTGCAGGCGTTTGCGGCCGGGGATGTGCAACAAGCGCCTCTTTTTCTCTTCTTCTTCGTTTGCAGGGACGTCCTCCTCTGCAGCTCTTAGCGTAGGGTCATCGACAGAAGGTCTGGTTCGCGAAGCCTTACTATTGTTTCTTCGTATGGCGTCTTTCGAGATGGTTGTGGCGTTTTGTAATGTCCACACCCATCTGTTTGTCTCCACGGGATGGTTGGCCTTAAGGTGCCACTTGATCCCGTTTTTGCCGATGATCTCAAACTTCAACTTCTCAGAGGAATCCAAATGAAGCGTGGCATAGCCGAGGTTGAGCGAACCTCTGCAAGCATTGTTGGTGTCGTTCTGGTTAGTGTAGTAGGAGAGTATACCGTACTGGTCTAGGACAAAGTAGCGCAACTTGTAGCCGGAGGCAAAGTTCGTCCATTTCCGCAAGTAGCCTTTGTAGGTGGGAGCACCGCCAGGCACAGCACCATTTGCTCCGTTGTTTGTGGGCTCCATCATGTTCTGGTCTTTGCTGGCACTCTTCAAGAGCCGTCTAATGGGGTCGCTCTTGTGGGCGACCAAGTCGATGGGGAGTTTTCCGTGGATATCACGCTTGAAAGGGTCACCGCCGTGTTTCAAGATCCACTCACACATCTGGAGATCTTCCTTGGCAATGAACTCGTGGAGCACGGTATTGCCAGTCTCGGGGTCGGCGCCATTGATGTCCAACAACTCTGCAGCACGTAAGTTGTTGACCATGAGGTTCTCCAAGTTTTCAAAATCCCTGTTGCTGAAGTATTTGCGCAAGTTAGTGGCAGCAACCTCGACGAACTTGGCCCGCTCGAGCTGCATCAATTGGGCGACATTGGCATCCCTGGCAAGCTCCACGGGCTGGTTCTTGTCGTTGTTCAACACTGTGTCGTTGATGTCCGGCAAGCTCATCAAGTACTTGACGACATTGAAGCGGGACGCATACACGGCCAAATGCAACGGGGTGTTTCCGTCGGAATCCTGGGCATTAACGTCGAGGTTGTAATCCTTGTTTTGCACCAAGCTTTGTACCAAGCTCAAGGGGCTGACCTGCACGGCGAAGTGGAGGATGGTGTCACGCAACTTGACCAACTCGCTGGTGTCGACGGTGGAATGGACGGCCCTTAAGTTGTGGATCAAGGCGTCGACTTTAGCTTCATCGCCAGCACGCAAGGCGTCGATGAGCTTCAAGCGGAAGAGCGAAGCGTTCAAGTGGGAAGACATGGTGCAGAATTGCAGGATGTCTTGTGTTGTGTGGGAAGGTTGCTGGGGGGCACACGTCAGGGAGCGTGGGGTGGCCGCACGTGGGGATCATGTGAGGGATCACGTGCGAGTGTTGTTGTCACGTGGGTGTCACGTGCGAATTTTTTGTCACGTGCGGATACAGTAGTCACGTGCGGGTCACGTGCGATTTTTTGTCACGTGGTGATTCTTTTGTTGTCACGTGCGCAGGGCGCGGGGCGCCTGCACACAGGCCGGCGCGACGCCCGCGGATGCGCGCGAATCGAAGGCTCCATGCAGAACGCACCGAAAACCTACTCGCGCGAACGCGAATACTCAGAACAAAAAATAGACACCATTCACTTCTCCTCCATTTTCCCGCCGGAAAGGCCCAGGCCACACTCCTTGTTTTCAACACCCCCTAATCGCCGCCCCCGCCGCACGCCTCCCAGCCCCCGCCGCACGCCTCCCAGCCCCCGCCGCCTTTGCTATAGCTCCTGCATTTATTTACAGCCCCCATGAAAACGCACTTCTGCCTAGTGTTGGCGTGGGCCACGCTAGTCCTGGCGCTTGGCATGATAATCCCGCCCATAGCCACGGGCGACAAAAAACTGTACTCCAACATCAACAACCTCTTGAACTGCGTCAGCTACCGCACGTCCAAAGACGACATCATCATGGCGCAAATCGACAGCGGCGAGCGGCTCTCGCTGCAGAAACTCAATCTCAACGTGTTCGACTCAGACAATAATGTGCTTCGTACCATGAACGACATGGCGGGAGAGCAGACTGTCATGTTCACCAATTTGAACAACCCCGTGCAGTTTGAGCAGCATCTGAATGCAGCCCACCGTCTACTAAGCCGAAAGGCGCTGAAAAACGGCATCCCACGTGGCCACCAGCCCCGAGATGCGCAGTACGACGCCGACATGATTCCTCACATTGGCAAGTCGTATGTGTACATTTGCTTCGACAACATCTACTACGACAAGTCGTGGAGTTTCCAAAGAGCGGCGCGAGAGTTGACGTTATCGGTGGATATCCGCAACATCACCACGTTGAAGGAGACAAACTATGACAGCTACGCCAAGTACTTCAAGGACGAAAAGGCGGGCGAAGCCACCGATGCGAAGAACTTGAACTTTAACGAGCGTGATTTCGAGTCTGCCGTGGATAAGATTCTGGCGCGGCTCCACCAGATCAGCGAGGAGATCCTGTCGTGTACGTCTGTGTCCGAATCGCTCAAGGTGCGCCAGGGTGAGCTCAGGACCGTCAACGAGACCATCTACGAGACCTACATGAGCACCACCATCACCCTTCTTTCGTGTATATGTGGCTTTGGTTTGGTGCAGGCGATCTACATGCGCTTCTACTTGAAGCTGAAGAAACTCATATAACTTGAGCTCATATAACTTGAGATGGTGTTTGCACTGGATACTGGTCCATACTGCGCTTATTGAGTCTACTGACAAATCCTAGGCTTTTACAGTCTTTACTGGGTCTTATCTAGGCTTTTACAGTCCTTACTGAGTCTTATCTAGGCTTTTACAGTCCTTACTGAGTCTTATATTGAGTTTGAGGCTTATACTGACTCCAAGTCCTTACTGAGTCTTATCTAGGCTTTTACAGTCCTTACTGAGTCTTATATTGAGTTTGAGGCTTATACTGACTCCAAGTCCTTACTGAGTCTTATCTAGGCTTTTACAGTCCTTACTGAGTCTTATATTGAGTTTGAGGCTTATACTGACTCCAAGTCCTTACTGAGTCTTATCTAGGCTTTTACAGTCCTTACTGAGTCTTATATTGAGTTTGAGGCTTATACTGACTCCAAGTCCTTACTGAGTCTTATCTAGGCTTTTACAGTCCTTACTGAGTCTTATATTGAGTTTGAGGCTTATACTGACTCCAAGTCCTTACTGAGTCTTATCTAGGCTTTTACAGTCCTTACTGAGTCTTATATTGAGTTTGAGGCTTATACTGACTCCAAGTCCTTACTGAGTCTTATCTAGGCTTTTACAGTCCTTACTGAGTCTTATATTGAGTTTGAGGCTTATACTGACTCCAAGTCCTTACTGAGTCATACTGAGTCTTATATCGAGTTGAGGCTTTACTGACTCAAGTCCTGTACTGAGTCATACTGAGTCTTATATCGAGTTGGCTATACTTGAGGACAGCTGAACTTTTCTGCTTATACCCAGCAAAATCAACACTCTGCATTAACATAAGCTTCTCTCGCGGCTTGCTTCTCTCCGTTTATGGCTGAGCCCTCGTGGTGTCTTGATTCACCGCAATCTGATCTGGGTAAGCCACATCATCTAACAATGCTTCATATAATTCTAGACAAGGCTTTCTTTGCAAAGCTCACATTCATTGGCTTGGCCGCTGTGAGTCGATATTAATACATACCAGCGGCTCGCTGCTTTATAATACTCCGGAGAGCATTCCCTTCCGACTCGTCATTCCGTGCGTTGTCATTCAGTGTCATTTAGTGCATCTTGGGTTGTCATTCAGTGTCATTTAGTGCATACTCGTGTGGACTGCTCTATTCCTCATGGCTCGTACCCCTCATCCTCTCCGAATTGATGATATCCTGGCAAATGCTCTCCTGTGCATCCTTTTCAATCAAACTGCTTGCATCAGAGTACATCATGCTGGCCTCGTAGCCCATTCTGATACGTTGCTCGGTGATTCCAAGCTCACATGCAGCGAGGGCCTTGATGACGTTGTGATATCTGGCGATGGTGGATCGCGTGTTGTTGCTGATTTCGTCGTTCTTGTCACTGTAGATTTCCCATGAGCTCTCCTCCTCCAACCGTGTGATAGACAAACTGCCCTGGCCCGGGTTGTATGAGCCATTTGAGGCAAGCGAGCCTTGCGCCTTGTTTAAATGAGCACCGGCCGAGCTGGCGGCAGCCAAAACGCTGGTCTTGCTCAACCAAACGTAGCCGTTGACGCCGAGGATCACGGTGATGTTTCCCGGTAAATCGTAGGAATGGTTCTTCAGCTTTATGATCAAGCTCGACGGCACCCTGAGGAACACACCGTTTCGGAGCTTGCCGTACTTCAACGACCGCGTGTGCAAAGAGGGAGAGCCGTTGTTGAAGACGCTCTGCACTTCAGCATTTAAGAGGTCGCCTTCCTTTAAGAAGTTTCTCATCTGCAACTCGTCACTCTCGGACTTTCTCCGCAAAATTCCGCCGGGGAGGTTGACCGAGCCAAGCATAAGCACAGCATCCTGCTTGCATCCGATGTCGACCTTCCAGCGCTTCTGGCCGACCTCGGTGATGCGCCCAACCACGTGGTCACCGGTTTCGGCTTCGTACCTGCCCCTCAAGGGTATGACACTCAACAAGCGGTTAACGCGAGAAACATTTCCAGCCACGGAGGAGTAGGTCTGGTTTTCGAAGAAGTAGGTGCCGTGGCCCTTCATCCAGGTCGGGTCGTCGGTGACGAGCTCGCCCGGGGTGACGATGGCGCCGTTTTGGTTGTTGGTACGGGCTGCGGGGACGGGGATTTCGGTGTCCGACGTCTCCATGTCGGAGTTGTTGGCGGAGTCGTTGCCGAAAAACTCTTCCCTGCGGGCAGGCTTCGTGATGGTGATGACAGAGCTCATTGCAGGGGTAGATGCTGTGGGAGAGCGCTCAACAAGTGCGATGGCCGCTGTGTATGCAGGATGCGGGTGCAGAAACTTTGGATGGGGAAGACCGTGCTCTCCACCGGATCTGGACTGCAGTACCGGATGGACCGGCGGGGCCGGAATGGCCCTGGTTCGGTGGACCGGCGGGGCCGGAAATGCGCCGGTTCGCAGAAATCCGGCTCGACTGCAGCCGCAAGCCACCCCGGTGGATTGGCGCTTTTCAGGCGCGCGCCGATGACCACAACATCGCAAGTTTACGGCCAAAAACCCCCCCAGCTTCATACCCACCGTGAGCTTCCTCCACCGCAAACCCTTTTGTGCGTGGCCCATCCGTACACTTTCTTTCCGCCGATTGCTCTGGAACAAGACGCTCCGACGTCACGTGATGGCCTCCTCCAAGTTCAGTCCCCCCATCCACCGGGGAATGGAGGTGTTGGACCGCAGCGTATTCCACAAACAAGTGCCGCTCTTGGTGGCGTACTTCCGGCAACCACGGTATTTGGGTGAGTTCGTCAAGGCCTGCCAGCAAGACATATTGCAGGTGCAGGGCATAAAGCACATTGTCCCTTTCAACGGCACCAAGGGCGTGCTTTTGAAGGACGACATCAGCGACATCAACAGCTATAAGGAGAAAGTTTCGGAGACCACGTTGCGCAAAATTCAAGAGCTCGACATTCAAGTCGCCCCTTATTTGCTCGATTTGGACTACTCTTTCTGGAAGGCCGACGACATTCTTCATGCAGTCATCCCGGAACACCTCCTCGGCGACATCCCCACGGGATACGCGCAAGCAGGCCACATTGCGCACTTCAACTTGCGCAACGACTTCAAAAAGTACGGCCCTTTGATTGGCCAGATTGTGTTGGACAAAAACCCCAAGATCGAAACCGTGGTCGACAAAGTGGACACCATCGACACCAAATTCCGCACGTTCAAAATGGAGGTTCTCGCGGGCAAAGACGACTTCCTCGTGGAGCAGAGCGAGAGTGGCTGCAAGTTTCGCTTCGACTTCAGCAGTGTGTACTGGAATTCACGCTTGAGCACAGAGCATGAGAGGCTCATCGGCCAGTTCCAGCCGGGCGACGCCGTGGGCGACGTGTTCGCGGGCGTGGGGCCGTTTGCCGTGCCGGCGGGCCGCAAGAATGTGTTCGTGTTGGCCAACGACTTGAACCCGGAGTCGTACCGGTACTTGGCGGAGAACGTGACGCGCAACCACGTGACCGACTTTGTGCGGTGTCACAAGTTGGACGGGCGCGAGTTCATCCGCGAGTCGCCGCGCATGTTGCTCGAGTGGGCGCGCGCCACGCGCGCCGTGGAGCGCGCGCCCAAGCGGCGCCGAGTCAAGACGGCCGCGACCCCCGGCGAGCCTGCACACAAGCCGCTTCCCCAGGTTTTCCCCATCCCAAAGTACATCAGTCACTACGCCATGAACCTCCCCGACTCGGCGTTGACGTTCCTTGACGAGTTCATCGGCTTATACTCGCGCGACAAGGAAGTGCTACGCGAGGTGCAGAGCGACCCGGCGTTCGTCCTCCCCACCATCAACGTGCACTGCTTCGAGAAGTTCTCCGCCGACGAGAAGCCCGAGCCCTCCATGGACGAGTTGCACCGCCGTGTGCACGCGCGCATCGTGTCGTACATCGGCTACGCGGCGCCGTTTGAGCACTTCAAGTTCCACTTGGTGCGAAAAGTGGCTCCCACAAAACCCATGTTCTGTGTGACCTTCCAGCTCCCCCAGCAAGTCGCCTTCAAGGAGTAATTACATAGCCGTTACTAAACCATAGGTCTGCGCAGCTTCGATGCTGGGCTTGGACACGCTAGCGGAATACGACTTCAACAGTCTTGCGCAGCTGTCGCTCCGCCACTTCATTGACCCCGACAAGTTCGTCTCCTTCCTCAACAACTCGCAGGCAGGCTCCGCCCACGTGGCCTATGGCACCGACTTCGCCGTGCTAGTCAAGCACTTGGCTGCGGCGCTAGCCGCCTGTGCCGCCCAGATCCTCCTCTTCTGCTACTTGCGGACCCTCTGCAAGAGCATCTATGAGCCCCGCTGCTTCTTCACCCCGGCAGAGGAGCGCATGCAGGAGTTGCCCGCCGGCTATTTTGCCTGGATTTGGCTGTCGTGGAGCCACGACGTGAGCTTCTTCCTCTCCATGGGCCTCGACACCTACTTCTTTGTCCGCTTCTTGAACGTCTTGTTGATCTTCTTTGCCAGCTGCGGGCTTCTCAATATGGTGGTGCTTCTCCCCATCAACCTCACCAGCTCCACGCTGGCGTTTCGGGCCGCCGGCCTCGACCGCTTCAGCGTCTCCAACATTGCCATGAGCAAGGCGTCTCAGTTGAACTTCCACTTTGCCTGCTCGCTCGTGACCATTGCGCTGTTCAATGCCATCATGTACTACGAGTTCCAGAGCATAGCCAAGATCAGACACGCCTATTTGGACGGCGTACTGCACCGAAGACAGGCGTCGTCCCGGGTCTTGCTTTTGGGGAACGTTCCGCCGGAGCTTCGGAACTTGGAGGCCCTCAGGGGCTACTTCAGCTCCTTCCACCGTGGCTTGGACCACGTTTGGTTGATGGACGACTACCACCACTACTGGTGGAAGTGGAGGCAGGCGCAGGATGCGTTGGACATTCTAGAGGTTCAGAACATGCGCTACCTCAGAGAGGTGGCTCGGAACAGGAGCCGGCACGCCTCGGGCATCCTCCAGAACCCCGCCACGTTCCACCCTCCCATCTACCTCCCGGTGTACGACGTGCCTGTTTTGCGGCGCAAATTGGCCATCCGGATCCCCGGTTGGGCCCGTGCCCTTTTTTTCCAGAAAAAAATCCGGGTGGAGCCCTGGTGCTCGGCCGTTTTGGCCGACTCGCTTCAGGTGATCTCCGACAGAATCACCGAACTCGCCAAGGACAACTACTGCAAGCAAGATAAGGTGTTCTTGATGTTCAACACGCAGGAATCCGCCTACATGGCACACCAGGCTGTGCTTCTGCTGGACTGCGGTCTGCTCAACCACAGCTTGGTGGAGGTGAATGCAAACGACGTCATCTGGGCCAATCTCGCTCGCCTGACCGATTACCTCGCCGTCATCGAGAGGTACGTAATATACTGTCTCATGGTGGTGATGATCGTGATGTACGTGATTCCCGTGTCCATGATCTCGCTCCTTTCGCAGGTGCCTCTCTTGACGCAGTTGGTGCCGTGTATGGGGTTTCTTGAACGGCTCCCGGACGAAATGAAGGTCACTTTTAGCAGTTTGTTGCCGGCCATCTTGCTCAGTGCGGTGATCTCCATCCAGCTCAAGATCTTCCGCGTGCTCCTCTACTTGAAGGGCACCTGGACCGGCGCGGAGATGGAGATCGGCCTCCAGAAATGGTACTTCTGCTTCCTCTTCATTCAGCAGTTCTTGGTGGTGTCGGTGCTGACCAGCATGATCGTGGTCTGTGTGCAGGTCGTGGAGAGGCCTGCCTCCATCCCGCTTCTTTTGGCTGCCAACATCCCCAAGAGCTCGGTGTTCTTCTTCAAGTACCTCTCCGTTAAGGCGTTTGCCTTGACGGGCAGCAACTTCTTGCAGATCGACAGGTTGCTCATGAACGTCTTTGTTTACTCGTGGAGAGACAACACCCCCAGACGCAAGTTCCGCCGACTCACGTCGCTCCGCAAGATCTGCTGGGGTTCGGCGTATGCGGCTGTGTCGGTGTATGGAGCCATCGGAGTCACCTACTGCATCATCTCGCCGCTCATTTCGGTGTTCATGGTGCTCATCTTGGGCTTGTTTCTCTTGTACTACAAGTACGCCCTCCACTACGTCTACAGCCACGTCAACGACTCGGAGACCAACGGCCGTCTCTATCCGAAGGCGATTTTTCAGTTGTACTCGGGGATCTATTGCTTGGAGGCCTGCATGATAGGCATCTTTCTCTCGGTGAGAGACAAGAAGGGCGGCTGCCCGATGAAATTCCAGGCCTTGGTGATGCTTATTGCACTAGCATGCACTATCTTCACCAATATCTCGGCTTACAGCCGCTTCCACCAGCACTTCCAGTTTTTTCCCCACGTCAACGCCACCAAGTCGGCTGACTCCACCCAAACAACCCCAGACGTCCTGCAGGAAACGCTTCTCTACTTCCATCCATGTTACCGATACCAGAAGCCGGTGGTGTGGCTTCCACATGACGAGACGCGGGAATCCGACGACATTCTCCGTGGTATGGCGCCATCAAATGCACTAAATGGCGCCTCCAACGAGGGTGCCATGGTTACACGTGACGGGTATTTGTCTCGGATCACTGTCACACAGGAGCCGCCAAAAGAGCCCACCACATGATGACTGCAGACAAGGACTCCGCCCTTACCCGATGCCTTACCCGATGCCTTACTGCCTTCCCGATGCCTTACTGCCTTACCCGATGCATTACTGCCATACCCGATGCGATGCCTCACCCGATGCCTCACCCGATTTGGTATCTCATGGTGAACTTGTGGTCTTGGGCAAAAGAGCTATAAAGAACTAGTTAAATTCCAGCTAGCTGGGAGATTGTCCTGTGAAATCGAATTGCACCCCATGCCTCCCTGAAATGGTTTTCCTGAAATGGTTTTCCTGAAATGGTTTTCCTGAAATGGCTTCCCTGAAATGGCTTCCCTGAAATGGCTTCCCTGAGATGACTTCCCTCAAATGACTTCCCTCAAATGGCCTCCCGGTCTTTCAAAGCCCGAATGTGGCAGTACAGGTACCTCATTGAAAGCTTTCTCAGGAGATCAGAGATCTCTCAAGATATCATCTTGGAAGAACTCCCAATGTGTGGCCTGGAATTCACTTGCCGTGTATTGCATTTGCCACAGCATCCCATTCGCCGATCATTCTCCATTTGCTGTTCAGAGCAGGCACTGCATCGTGGCCAAAAACAGTGAGGTCATCGAACTTGGCCACCGACGTGTATTGTTTGCAAGACTCCACCTCGCCATCCGGACCCTGTGCCAAATACTCTGAGGAGGTGCATATGAAGCCTCTCTTTTTGTCCAAAGGAACCGTCACGCCCTTCAAGTGCAAGCCTCGGAAATCTGCAGATACAACGCGCTGTTCGTGCTCAACTGCGACGGACTTCGACGGCGTGAAATATTGCTGCGTGTTTGCCTCTCCTGTATACTGGATTTTGAACGGCACCACATTCACGGTGACGGGCGGCACCTCGTCGTGGACAGATAACTTACTCATGATGGTGTGTCGAGGCGCGCGGGCGGCTTAAAAGTAGCGGTCACGTGACGCATTGTGGCGGCCACGGGCCGCCGAACGCCTACCGCTGGAGCCCGCCGCGGGTCGCTCTCCCCGTCGTGGATCCCGGAACGTGCGCTCTGCGAGGCGGCCGCCCCGGCTACCCCCGCCGGATCTGGAGCCGAACTGCTGAAGCTGCATGCAGAGATGAGGACGCCTGCATGGTGGCATATGCCTGCATGCGGCGCACGCCTGCATGGCAGCCGCATAGTAAGTGCAAAAGTCGAACCTCCTCAACACCAGCATGAGTCACCCCCAGAACCCTCTCCAGGTGGTGGACGTTTCCACCGTCAACGAAAAGACCGCAGCCGAACTTTTGAATGCAGCAACCACGCAAGGCTTCTTGTTTGTGGAAGGCCATGGGTTTTCCGTACAGGAAGTGGAGCAGTTGTTCCAGCTCTCCCAGGCCTTCTTCGAACTCCCCGCCGAGTACAAGCAAAAGTACCCCATTGACGAATCCAACCACGGCTACACCAACTACGGCGGCGAGAACTTGGACCCCTCGACGCAGAAGAAAGGAGACCCCAAAGAAGCGCTCAACTTCTGTGCGTTGAACTTCCTCACGGGAAAGTCCGAAAAGGCCATCCACGAGTGGTTTCACGAGAAGCCCGAGAGGGCGGAGCTCGTGCAGAAAATGAACGTCAAGTTGTACGACTTGTCCATCAAAATCCTCCGCATTCTTGCGTTGGGGCTTCAGATTGAAGACCTGCAAGACGTGCCAGGAAGTGAGTGGTTCACGTCGAGATATGCACCGGATGCACCTTCAGGCACCACGTTCCGGTTTTTGCACTATCCCGGGCAGAAATCGCTCAACCCCGAAGCAGTGATCCGTGCAGGAGCACACACGGACTACGGCTCGATGACGTTGTTGTTCCAGCAGAAGAACCAGGAAGGTCTTGAGATTTATTCGCCAATGAGCAAGGCCTGGGAGGCGGTTCCATATGTGGGCCCGTCGGCGGGACGTGATGAAGCGGCGCCCATAGTGGTGAACATTGCCGACCAGCTCTCGTACTGGACCGGCGGGTTGCTCAAGTCAACAATCCACCGGGTGAAGTTTCCGCCTCATGTGCAGGAGTCGGGCCAGGACCGGTACTCCATTGTCTTCTTCAGTCACCCCAACAACGCCACGCTCTTGGAGCCTGTGCCCAGTGCAAGCATCCGCCAAATCCACGGCCGTGGCGCAAACAAGGAGCCGCAGCCCATCACAGCCGGCGAGCACTTGAACCGGCGGTTGGCGGCCACCTACGGTTGGAAGTAGATGCAAACCAGCGACCCACGGGAACAACCCTGCCACGGATGTAGTTGTAGCAGCCTGCACACAGGCCGCCGGTGGATGGCGGCCCTGCATCCAGCGCGGGCGCATCGGCCCTGCATGCGCGCGGCTGGTACGTTATCTCGCTTGCGCGCGGCCCCGATTCCGCGTCCAACTCCCACTCATCCCAGCGGCTCCCGGCTCCTCACCACTCACAGCCCCGGTTCAGGCCAGAACCCATCCCCACTCCCATGAGCGACCCCTCCCCAGTCCGCCCCGCCATCTCCCGCCGCAGCACGCAGCGGCTCTCGTCGCCCCGCATCAAGACCCAGGAGATCCAGCACCAGGTCTTGGCCAATGCCGCCGAAGTCATCGATGTCATCAACGAGCAGGAGAAGCGCAACTTCAAGCTCGGCGCCTTTCTCTTGGTGGTGGCCATCGCCACGTGGATGATCGGCCTAGAGCTCGTCAACTCCGTGCTCAAGGGAAACGAGTACCAGAAGCCGTTTTTCATGGCCACGTTGACCGGCTCCTGTTTCATGTTGAACTGGGTGCCCAACGTGGCCCGTTTGGCCGCCCGTCTCTGGTCGTCGCCCGCCGCAGACGTGTTTTCCGAAAGCCCCCTTCTTTCGTCGTCGGATTTGGACCTTGAGGGAAGCGTTTCCCGGAAAGCCAATGCCGCCGTGGCCGCCGACTCCGCCGCGTCTCCCTTAGAGAAACGGGAGGTGCTCGGCTTGGCGTTCCAGATCGCCGTGATATACTTTGTGTACAACATCATGGGCATGCTGGCGCTCAAGTACACGTCTGCGTCCAACCAGACCATCTTGGGGTCCACCACCACGTTTTTCACGCTTCTTCTCGGCGTCGTGCTCCGCATCGACCGCTTGACCACGAAAAAGGTCGTGTGCGTGATGTCCAGTTTGTTTGGCGTGATTTTGATCAATCTCGGCCAAATGAGCTCTCGCTCGGGTGACGGCAACAAGTTCTTGCCGAAAAACCCGGCTCTCGGCAACACCTTGGCGTTGGCCGGGGCGTTCTGCTATGCGTTGTACCTCTTGGTGATGAAAATGAAGTGTGGCACGGGCCTTCGCTCCACCAACGAGCGAGAGTTGTTTGGCTGGGTCGGCGTCTTCTCCTTCCTCATGGGCGTGCCCCTCTTATTCGTCGTGCACTTGTTGGACATCGAGAGATTTGCTCTTCCTCCGTCTCGCACCATCTTCGCCATGGTGCTCACCAACTCGGTGTTCTCCGTGGTCTCTGACTATGTCACCATCATCGCCATGCTCTTGACCAGCCCGTTGGTGACGTCGCTAGCGCTCACGTCGTCCATTCCCATCACCATTTTCGTGGACTTTTTGGTGCTCCGCGTGTCTGGGGGCTCCCCATCCTCCGAGCACTCAGGCTTCTTCGTCTATGCTTTCGGGGTCGCGTGTATCTTGACGTCGGTGTTATTGATCAACATCGACATCACGTCAGAAAACGAGTTCATCGACGAAGTCATTGACGAGGCCTTTGAGGGCGCCATCAAAAACGACAACGTCTTGTCGCCGGTTCTTTCCCCATACTTGAGCTCCTCCACCGCTGCGGCCAGACACTCGCCGCTGCACAAGTTGGGACTCAGGCTTCTTTCACCGCGGATGACTTTCTTCCTGTCGCCAAAAGAGTCCGCCGCACCTTTCACCGAGGTCAGCAGGTTTGCGTTGAATGCCACGTCCTCAAGAGAGACGTCGTGTCTCCAGAATGCTAACCACAATCAGCATCTATACACGCTCGACTCGCAGTTATCGGACACCGAGCCCGAGCCCAGTCTCCATATATCCGGGGGCGTCAACCACAACTTTGTGGTCACCAACAAGGATTGCTGAGTCCGCAGTCGGACGGCAGGGACTGGCGCTCAAGACTAGAGGCCACGAGTATGCATCGCATCGATATAAATAATATTGGCCATACTTATACTCGCTTTCCATGTCTCTGTAAAACAACGACTCACCCTTTGATCAACGACTCACTCATCTCTGTTGATGGAGCTGTGGAGCACGTGCTCCCGCATAAACAACGACGCCACGTATCCTGTGGCAATGGCCGCCGTGCTGAAAATAAACGTGCTGTGGCAGCCCGAAGCATAAGCGTTCATCAAAGCGTCACGTGCAAAAGCAGGCGCTTCTCGGGGGTAGTTGGTATTTTCGAGTGCACGTGAGATGATCTTCGCTGCCAACTTGGGGTCGTCGACAACAGCATTGACGTTCTTGGTCAACTCGCGTCGGATCACGCTTTGGAAAATGGCACTGGCAACGGAAACACCCAACGTGGACCCCGTGGACCGGAACGTGTACTGTATGGAGGTGGTGCAGGCCTGGTACTTTGCCGGAACCGCAGCAATCAACGCCAACAAAGTCACCGTCAACACACAGGAGTAGGCCAAGCCAGGAAGAAGCGTAATGGAGAACTGGCTCAAAAGAGACGAGTCTCTGGTAAGATTCAACATTCTCCACATGCCAAGCAAACACACCACCCCCACCACCAACGTTAAGTTGTAGTACTTGCCGGTCTTTCTCATGTACATGCCTGCACCCACCGAGCCAAACGACACGGCAACGAAATTTGCAATCATCCGCTCCCCGCTCTCGGTGGCCGAGAGACCCATTCCCGCCTGGAAGAAGAGCGGGATGAAGAACAAGTAGGAGAAGACTCCCATGGTGTAGAACCAGTTGGCCAACGACGCAGAGAACACCGTGCGGTCAGCAATCACGTTCATGGGGATAATGGGCTCCTGCGATATGTAGCGTTCGGTATAGACAAAGGCAGACAACAACAAGAAAGCCAGAACCACCAAGCCCATAAACAACAGAGACAGGTACTCGATGCGCGTGCCTCCCAAAGACGCCGTCAAGAGAATCACCATGAGAGCCGACACCAATAGAAACGCGCCCAAGAAGTCCACCCTTTTCACCTTCTCCGAGAACTCTGAGCCCGCCGCACCCAAGCCAGGAGAACCTGCGGGCAAATTGAGGAAGGAGTAGATTGCAAACGCCACAAGCATGGCGAGCGGGACCTGGAGAATAAACACGTACTTCCAGCCTAGCCAATCAGAAACAAGGCCTCCCAAAAGCCCCCCAGAAGCAGCACCAAGCCCAAAACAGATGTTGGCAAGGCCCTGGTACAAGCCTCTTTCCCTAAGCGGAATGAGGTCCGACATGGTGATGGTGCCCAACGTGGTAAACCCCGAGCCTCCGAGCCCGGTGATAAAGCGCCCGATCACCAACACAACCAACGAGTCCGTCACACAGATACAGCAGCCAGCGGCGAAAAGAAAGCTGCATATTAAGAGCAAGCTCTTGCGCCCGAAAATATCCGACAACTTGCCAAAAATGGGCTGCAAAGCCGAGCACGACAAAAGATACGCCACGGCAATCCAACTGATGTTCTCTACGGCGTTCAAGTCCGACGCAATCACCGATAACAACGTGGTGACCACGGTGGTGTCCAAAGCGGCCAAGAAACTGGCCAAAAATAAGCTGGCAATAAGGGCCCGGAACTGGTTTTTGGGAAGAACCACCTCTTCGGCGGCGGCTTCACGGGCGCCATACGGGGCCGGGTTGGAGCGGTGCGCGTCTTCGGCCTCGCGCGCGGCCACCTCGCCGGCTATGAGCCCGGGCGTGCCTGCAGACAGATCCTGAAGTGCGGACGGGTGGATAAGTGAGCTTCTTTCGTCCATGGACATGCGGTGGTTGTACGGGGTGATTAGTGGGCGGCGCGTAAGAGTGAGGTGCACGTCCTGCATATGCGCGTCCTGCATATACTCCAACGGCCTGTTCCGGGAATCCGAAGGGTCGCCGGCGCGGGCGCACACCCGTACACCACACAACCTCAGCACAATTGACCCAAGCGCCAAAGCACATTTTTGGCGGCAGTTCGGGGTGAAAATTGCATGTGCGTGATGAGGGAATTCCGGACTTTTTTCTGCCAAGTTTTGCGGCGCCCGAGACTCTTGTAGCGCAATCGGCACCGCATTGAGTGCACCCAGCGCATCGTTTCCGAGGTGGCCCTCCCCGGTTCTCTGCACGTATACTGCACTTAAGGCAGTTGGTCAAAGCTTCCTTTCAATCCCGGGCCTGTGCAGGCCCTTTACATGCACTCACACCAGACCTGCCTCTTCACACTAGATACTGCAGGTAGTCTATGTACTTCCTCGCTCGCCCGCAGCAGAACACTTAATCTTGACACCTCTTTCATCCAAGAGAGCTTAGCGTTCTTTCGCGTCTGCAATACACTCTGTGTTTACGTCTATCTGTTTCATCTTCTTCTTCAAGGAAGGTCGCGTGGTCTAGTAGGTTACGACATCTGCTTCACACGCAGAAGGTCCCCAGTTCGAACCTGGGCGTGATCATTTCTTTTTTGCTTTTTTCCTGCCGCGAGCGCGCCGGAACAAACTCCCAGGCCTACTCTTGTTTGGCATTATCACACTCACCTCGCAATACCCCACCCCACACCTCGCACGTGGAGCCTTCACCACGCAAGCCCCCCAGAAACACCAGCCACATGCACATCTATATGCACTCCCCGCCGCCACCCCCTCGTGCCAGCCAAAAACCCCGTTTCCAAACCCTCGGATTTCACCTAAAATGCACCATCTAAACGTTCCTGCAGACAGAGCCGAGCACTTCGCTCCACGCCTCCCACATGCCGTCCGCACGCATAAATAGCGCCAAAACAGCCTACCAAATCCCCACGACACACCCCAAACGCCATGGAAACCATTGAGGTCCATGCCAAAGACTTCTTGGTCAAGTGGGTCAATGTCCCCGACAACTGCTCCATCAAATGGCAAGTCAAGCCGCTCAAAAAATCCATCAACCTCTCCATCTACCGCCGCAACGATGCTCCCCTGGATTCAGCAGCCCCTCTGGGTCTCGTGGACAAGCCCTCGTCGGCGCCTGTGCCGGACTCCGCTGGTTCCGCTGGCGGCAATCAACGCGACAGGGACCCCGCCCCTTTTTTCCGCATGAGATCGTCCTCCGTGGCCTCCGTCAACCAAATCACCGAGCTGGCCGCCTACAAGACCAAGTCACGGTCGTCGGTGTTTTCAGCCAATCTCAACAACTCCGACTTGACGCTTATCAAGAAGTATGACAAGCTCATTGCCGGGGAATTGGTCAAGGGGACGTTCGACGTCAAGAGAGGCGGGGTGTTTGCGTTTATTTTCGACAACTCCTTCTCCAAAACAACGGGGAAGCAGGTGCTTTTCAGCTCCAAGATCGTGTGCAGCGGCGAGTACCACGAAGCGCGGCTGAAGCACGCTGCAGAGTGGAGCTCCATTCCTGACCACCCCACCGAGAACATCTTGAGGCCCAAGGATGGCGAGTTGATGCAGGGGGTGCTTTTGAAGCGCCGCCGGAAAAAGCTTCAGGGTTTCACCAAGCGGTTTTTCATCCTCAACTTCAAGTACGGAACACTCTCGTATTTCAAAATCGACAACAACAAGTTGCGCGGCCAAATGCCTATCATGGAGTCGATTGTCAGCGCCAACTCCAAAACCAACGAGATTTTCGTGGACTCTGGCATGGAGGTCTGGGATGTCAAGCCGTTGAACAAGCAGGACTTTGACGCGTGGATCAATGCCTTCAACATAATCAAGAAGAAGAAAGTGCAGGCGCTGAACGGATCCACCAAGAAAGACGTTGCTGCACGAGAGGCAGACTTGGAGTATATCTACCTAAAATTAGGCAACATTGCTGCATCGCTTGGCCTGGCGTCGCCTGAGTCCGCTGTGCAGGAAATAAGACGTCTACAGGGAAACGTCTTTGACTTGATGGGCAAGCCGCTGGCCTCTGACACCAATTCGATTGCATCCAGTGCGGAGTTCTACGATGCTCATGAGACTATGGCTTCCAACACTGGCGTTGTTTTGATGAGCGGGAAGACTGTGGACAAGGCTCAATCCGAAGAGGAGTCGAGTGACGACGACGGAGATTCCCTCAGAGAGTCGTCTTCCGACTCCGAACTGGAGACCGAAGAAATCCCCAACCCAAATCCAGAGCTGGCCAGAATCTCCCCGCCCGCAGAGAATGGAAGTTCTCAGGATTTATACCCCTTGCCGCTCGACCCAGTCAAGAGAGACTGCGATATTGCGCCGTTCGACCACGAGCCGCCTAGTCTTCTTTCTTTTGTCCGCAAGAATGTCGGAAAAGACTTGTCTTCGTTGTCCATGCCGGTGGATATGAATGAGCCCATTGGCATATTGCAACGGTACTCCGAAATTGTGGAGTATTCCAATCTCATCGACAACGCCTTGCAAGGCGGGTACCCCGAGGAGTCAGGCGAGTTGCTTTTGCGAATCGCAGCATTTTCCGTTACCTATCTTTCGCCAATGAGAGCCAAGGTCAGAAGTTCCAGAAAGCCATTCAACCCACTCTTGGGCGAAACTTTTGAATTGGTCAGAGAGGACAAGGGGCTCCGGTTGGTGTGCGAGAAAATCTCCCACAAACCGCTTGTCTTTGCTCTCTTTGTGGAAACCCTTGATTGGACGTTGGCCTTTACGCCTGTGCCTACGCAAAAGTTCTGGGGCAAGACTTCCGAGATATACACAAGCGGTGTGGTCAAGTTGACCATCCGTAAGACTGGAGAGGTGTTCACGTGGTCGCAGCCCACGTGCGTGTTGAAGAATATCATTGCCGGCGAGAAATACACCGAGCCCAGCGGTATTTTCACGGTGAAATCTAGTTCTGGGCAAAAAGCCGTGGTGGAGTTTGCAAAAGGGGGAATGTTCAGTGGAAGATCGGAGGACTTGGTCATCAAGGCTTACGACTCTGCCAAGAAACAGCTACCATACACCGTTTCGGGCACCTGGACCGAGAGTATGACATTGAAAACGCACTCCACGGAAAAAACCATCTGGACCGCTGGCAAGTTGCTAGAGGGATACGAAAAGAAGTTTGGGTTCACGGAGTTTGCGGGCACTCTCAACAAGATCACCGCCATCGAAAAAGATCACATACCGCCCAATGACTCGCGGTTGAGGCCCGATGTTCAGGCGTACTCGAAGGGAGAGATTGAAGAGGCAGAAGCCCTCAAGCAGAAGCTCGAGCAGGGCCAGAGAGACAGGCGGGCAGACAATGCGCAGCACACGCCCTTCTTTTTCGAGCAGGTTGGCGGAGACCCCCAGCATCCCGAGACCGGCGAGTGGGTTTATAAAAACGGGCCGCTCAGCTATTGGGAAAGGAGGAAAACGAACAATTGGGCAGATTTGCCAAGTTACTGGTGAGCGAGATTTGGCCGCTGCCGCAGACTTTTTGAATATACAACTTCGTGGCATGGCAGGAGGTCTTTCGGTGTCAGAGACGCATTCACAATTTCAAGCTCAAGCGCTCCTCTGAACTGGACCTAGTGACCACATCTGCGCCGTCAAGGTCTAGCGTGGGAGCAGCAGACAGCATGAAAGGCGCACCTCTATTTTTGAAGGTTAGAAACTGCACCTGTTTCCGAAGGCTGGCCACTAGCTTTCTCTGTAGATTGAGCTCATCGCGCATGATGAAGTTCTCATTGACAAGTCCATTGAGCACGGTCTCCTTCTCGGAAGACTTACGGGACTCTCGCTCCATGAAGGGAGTGATTTTCTCCTCGAGCACGGTTTTGCACAAGTCCATCTCGAAGGCCAAATGGTCGATGTGACCCTTCAAGTAGTCACGCGAGTTGCCGATCTCGTCGACGGGCTCCGAGTAGCCCAAATTCGCTATCTTTCCCAGCACAATATTGCCCAAAATCTGGTGGATTTGTTTCTGGAGGAGCTTGTTTTCGGAGGCCAAGTCGGAGATGCTGGTCTCGAGCCGCTTGACGTACGGAAGTAGCAGGTTCAACGCACAGTTGCCGTCGTTGGAGTGGATCTCGTAGGCCGGCTCGTTGGTGCCGACCCACCTGCAGCCGATGTCACGTGCGGGGCAGGGGAACTTGCCGGACCTCTTGCAGTTGGACTCGTGCTTCTGCAATGCCTTTTTGGGAATGGTGTCGTTGTTGCAGAGCAGGCACGTGACATGGTTTCGGGTACACTCGGTGGTTAGATGGGCGTCTTCTGTGACTTTGCAGATGAGCTCGCTGCAGAGAGAGCACTCGTAGGGTTCATGGACGCAGCTGCTGCTATTGGCGATGAACCTTCTTTCGGTAAGGAGGAAGCAGGGCTTTGAGCTGCTTTCATGCGAGGCGGGAGTCTCTTTGCCGAGTCCGTGCTCCGAACGCTCCGAACGCTCCGAAAGCTCCGAAAGCTCCGAACGCTCCGAAAGCTCCGAACGCTCCGAACGCTCCGAAAGCTCCGAAAGCTCCGAACGCTCCGAACGCTCTGAAAGCTCCGAACGCTCTGAAAGCTTCTCATTCAAAAGCTCCGAAAGCTCCGAAGGCTCCCCGCCCGAAGGCTCCCCGCCCGAAGGCTCCCCGCCCGAACGGTCCTGTGGCCGTGCTTCGTCCGCTCGCTTTCCCACGGGTCGCCTCGTTCGTTTGGCTCTCCCCACTCGTGGAAGACTGCACTTCACCCCAGTGTACCCACAGTCCGAGACCACGTGGCTGGCCACTTCCCACCGGTGCCCCAACCACTCACAGCCGCGGTCCGAATTCAAGCAGTACACCTTGAGGTCGTCCACCATGTTGGTAATGACAAAGGGTGTGGGGAACAAGTCATGTACATTGGCGGAGTTGAGCGGAGTGCGGTCCAAAGGACAAAAGCCCTCGGTGGCTTCGTCTCCCATGGACAAGCATTGCTGGATGCAGCTCTGGCAGAAGGTGTGGCCGCAGAAAGTGGTCATGGGCTTGAGGTATGGCTGTTGACATATTGGGCAGTTGAGGTTCTCTGTGTCGTTGAGGTACTTGAGGCTTCGGAGGTCGGGGGTTTCGGAGCCGGTTGGGAGATCGAACGTGTGTTTTGTGGAGACGATCTGGCTGAGCATGTGGAGGTGTGGTGTGGTGTGGAGTTGTATGGTCAGGTGTGTGATGATATTGGTGTGTGGTTTTCCCCGGATCTGGCAAAGTGTCGCGAAATCGGCCGCCTTCAAAAATCCGCTTTTTGTCTGCAAGCCTTTTTCCTGACTCTGCGGCTGGCCGTGGTCATTGCGCCGCCGTGGGGATGTATAGCTGGGTGTTGGGAGGTCCTAAATGGTACATGTCGATACAATTTTCTCTCTATTTCCTCTTTCACAAGATGGTTGTATAGTGTAGTGGTTATCACTTTCGGTTTTGATCCGAACAACCCCGGTTCGAATCCGGGTACGACCTTTTTTGCTGCCTGCACCCGCGGTTTACTCTATCCGACCTCGGCCGACGTCGCTATCACTACAATCGTATTCAGTTTGTTATATTGTTTGCCTATTTGCTGTCATCTTTGGTGTAGTTTCTGAAGTTAGTATTAGAGCGAGCGGCAGAAGGCTGTTTTGAGAACAGTCGGCCTGTGCGTTCATGATATTCCGATTCACGATTCCGATTCACGATTCCGATTCACGATTCCGATTCACGATTCCGATTCACGATTCCGATTCACGATTCCGATTCCGATTCACGATAGGCGTTTCTCTGATAGGCGTTTCTCTGTTTCAGTCCCGTTGTCGATACATACTCAATAAGCTTCTCCAAGTCAAACTCGTCGTCCTTGGCGGCGGCTGGTGCACCCACGGCTTTGGCCTCGGCCTTGGCTCTGGGCCACGCAGCAATGGCGGTCACTGACCCTAAGGTCAAGATTGCAAGCTGGAGTTAGTAAGTGGACGCATGAACACCACGGGAACTGCAGGCAATCCGTGGTGAAACCACGCAGGAATTGCCCCCGTGCACTGCTTGTATACATACAACGTGTGGTTGCACTTGTTTGCCGAAAATGTTGTAAGCAGCACCCATTGGAATAGTTGGTGGATGAAAGCGGGCGAGTCGCGGCTCTTTGTCCGACCACCGCGGCCTGCACACAACGCCCCGCCGGCCGGGGTGCGAGTGCTTTTGCTCAGCAACCAGGCCTGGGTGCGAAGTGCTCTTGCTCAGCAACCAGGCGTGGCCGGGGATGACTCAATGTTTGCCCTTCGTAATCCCACATGCTTTCGTATCTTCCCTTGCAGCCCCGCAGCATGTCTCCAGCGTGCACGTGACTTTTATAGTGCTTGTACCGTGATCTCCACGTCGGGTGTCTTCGGTCTCCGTGCAGGATCGCTCCCCGGAATTGGAGACTGCGACGAGGCATGCACTGCTGCAAGTATGGCTCTCTGAACAGTCTTAGGCACTGGCCTCACGCCAGTAGTTCTCGTGGCCGAACTTGTTGAGAACCCTGTACGCCTCTTCGTCATCTTTGGTGTACATCGGAGACCACTTCATGAAGGAAAGACGGGACACCTGTCCCTCCCAGAGCACGTGACACGCGTTCTTACTGAGGTCCTTCGGTTCCTCCCCGGCTTTGCTCCCCGACGGCTCAGTCCACTTGATTCTTTTAGTCATCAACTTCTTGTAGAACTTGATACTCTTGGCTCCCCCTTCCACGATCACAAGGTTGAATCTGGGGTTGACCAAGCAGATGCCCACTAGTTCCAACTGCTTGGCGTTCATGTCTACCTTGAAGAAGTGCTGGCAGTCACTCAAATCGGACACTTTGTACACCGTCGTGAAGAGCCCCTGCGACTTGTCTTTCTCCTGCAGGAGATGCGCCTTCTTGTGGCGCTCTTCAGGGGTGAGTTTTCGAGCTTCGTTGGCCTGCATGTGTTTCTTGAAGCGGTCTTCCACTTCCTGGCGGACTTTCGCCTCGATTCCCGTCGGGTCATTGATGGCCTCATTGGTGAGTACATTCATGAGGTTCAGTAGCTTGACCTTGGGTGCCGGAGCCGGCTCGAGCCCCAACTGAATGCGGTTCTGGAGGTCTTGGTGCTTCGCCTGCCTCTCGATCTTCCTCTTGCGCTTCATTTCCTTTTTCGTCAAGTAGATCTTGTCCTGCACCACGTTCTTGTTGTTGGGACCAGGAATGGGCACCGGGTGCTGTATGTAGAGCGATACGGGGCTGCTCTCGTCATCGTATATGAACTCCTGCTTTTCCTTCCGCTCAAATGCCTCATACAGCCGCGTTCCCAAATACGGCCTGTCCCACCACTCGATCAACGGCGGCATTCGGGGCTGGTACAAGTGTTCCTGCGTATTCACATCGGGGAGAATGCCCTTGGCTTCTTTTTCTCGGAGCCGCTGCTCGTGGGCTCGCTCCTCGGCGGCCTTGAGCCGGACTTTTTCGGCCTTTTGGATGTACACGCCCTTCTCGTTGATTTTCAAGGGGCGCCGGTGCTGCTGCGCCAGGATGTCCTCTTGGTTGATGTAGGGGTTTAGGGACGTGGCGTCGAAAGTGGCCCTGCTTCCTGGCTTGCTTGGTTTGCTGGCCTGGGGCATCGCCGCCAAGTCTCGGAGGAGCGGATGGAGCTTGACTTGCTTGAGCGCCGGCTGCGCATCTGCAGGACTCTGGTGCCGTTTGGACATGTGTGTCTGGAAGGAGCGTAGGGGCGCGTGGAGCGCGAGCAGGTGTTGATGGTGTAGCAGCGCGGCGAGCCTGCGGTCACGTGGCTGCTCGCCTCGCAGCCGGAAGTCGCCCGAAGTCGCAGCCCGGACACCGCATCGCGGGACGGATATCGAAGGCCCCCAAACACCCGTACACCACCCAGACTCCAAGTGCCACCCCAGCCCTGCAAACACGTGAATGGGCTCTTGCCTCCGAAAAGCACCTGCCCCCTTAACCTTCAGCAGTGGCTGCAAAAAAGCGTGGTGCACGGGTCTGCGGGCATGCGACTTCGCTTCCTCACTGCAACACACAGGCTCTTTTACAGCCACTCCAAGCACATGCCCCACAACTTCCCACACCGGCGTTGAATGGATCTCAACAAGCTTTTCCTAGAGTGGCTCGAGGCACACCATGCAGAACTCACGCAAAAAGGCTCCAAATTGGCTTACGCTTACAGCAAGGCCATCGAGAAGCTCCGTCGGTATCCTGATCCCATCACCACTCCCCGGCAAATAAAGAGCATCCAGTATATCGGCGAGAAGATCTTTCTTCTTCTATGTAACCGCTTGAAAAACCACTGTGTGGCAAATGACCTCGACATCCCCCCAGCCTTCGAAAACCACGTGTCGTTGAGCGACCAAGGTGGCAAGCGAAGGGGCGAGCTAGACCTGGATGCAGACCCGGTCAAGAAGCGGCGGATGAGCAAGTGGGTTCCGAAACGGCGGTCGGGGTCGTGGGCCATTTTGGTGGCGCTCCACACGGCAAACCGTGGCCTGGTTGGGCTCCTGAAAGACGCCATAATCGCTGCTGCGGGACAGTTTTGCGACCACTCCTTCACAAAAAATCCGGCGGCGCGTGATTTCTATTCGGCCTGGGACGGCATCAAAACGCTCTTGAAACGTGAGCTCGTGGAGTGTATCGGACGGCCCAAAGTATACGTGCTCACCGATGCGGGTAGAACGATGGCGTCGTTGATATCACAGCAGGAGGGCATGGACGTTCTGGAACCGCACACCCTGCAAAACCAGCCGGACGTTTCTTTCGACAACGGAATCCGCTGCTCGCCGGAAACGTCCCGAATGGCTCAATCGCCCAATGTGTCGGGCAATTTATTTGTCACGCAGTCTTCCAGCCCTCTACGACTCATCCAGGAAACAGCTCGCGTCAAACTGCACTTGAATGAGGTTGAAGGTGCACAGAAAGCTGTTGATGCCATCGAGTTAGCCGATGGTGTTCAAAACCTCGATAGCGATAGTCAGCAAGTTTCCAAGCTCAATTTGATCGCACTGCCGCCGAAGCATGACTATGCTAACAGAGTTTACGCAGGAACACCCTATGAGATCTGGCCCGGCGATGCCTTCGAAATTGTTCTCTTGATAGACAGCCGTGAGATCCGGTCCCAAAGTGAACGCGACTTCTTCTACAACCGGGTGATATCCAATGGCGTCAACTGTGAAGTGCGCTCTCTCAGCGTGGGCGATGTTCTCTGGATAGCCCGGAATAAGCAGCTGAAGAAAGAAGTGGTGCTCAACTACGTCTGTGAGCGCAAAAGGCTCGACGACTTGGCCATGTCTATCCGAGATGGCCGTTTTGCCGAGCAAAAAACGAGGTTGAAGCGGTCGGGTATCAAAAACATCTACTATCTAGTGGAAGAGGGTGGATTGGCCGACGTGCAGCGCATCCTGGAAATGAAGAAACTGATCGAAACCGCAATATCCATGGTGATCACCACTTCGAACTTTTTTGTTCAGCGTTTCCGACGCACTGACGATACAATTGACTGGTTGGTGACAATGACAAATATCTTGATCCAGCGGTATCTGAGCTGTCGGTTGATGGTGCTTAAGCCAAAATCCATCAACACGCAGAATGAGTACTTGAGTTTATTGTCCACTTTCAGAAGCAAGTTTGAGACTCCTACTCCAAAAGTCGACTTTCGAAGTCCGATGGAGCTGGAAGCCAGCCTTGTAAGACTGGCAACAGGACTGAAGCCAAATTACGAATGCGTTCACCACTTCCACATGTACCAAGCTACATTGGTGAAGAGCAATATGATGACAGTGAAAGATATGTTTCTCCTCATGCTTATGCTGGTGCGAGGAATCTCCTTTGAAAAGGCCATTATGATACAGCAAAAGTTCAAGACCCCACGAAAATTGATTGAGTTTTACCGAGAGTACAAAGGGCCAGCAAGCGAAAAAGAGCTCCTCATGCTGAACGTGTTTGCTAGTGCTATCGGTAGCAAAAAGATTAACAAAGCAGCACTGATCGCTATGTATGAGGCCTGGGGCATTTGAACGGATTAATTTCGGGGAGCTTAATCCTCGGATCACGACGGGCTTCTCAGGCTCGTTGCATTGGATAGCACACAAAAAGTCTTTAGACTGTGCTTTTGTTGTTTCCATTGAAGTCGTGAAATGCAGCGATTCAGAGAGTATGAGGGTGGCTGCGAAAGATCCATGGCGTGCGCTGCTCAACTTGATGTGCGAACTTTTTTACTCCAACACATCACTCGGTACAGGCCACTGTGAAAACCACATTGCCAGTGTGAATATGAAAGTTTCCAGCATAAGTCTTGGCAAGAGAACAATCAAGTATGGCGGCAAATCAGGTATCTTGCCAAAAGTGCGTCCCATTTTCAGACACAACCCTATAAGGCCCGACACTGAGGAGGAGAAAATTCAGAAAGCCAATACGGAACAGGGATACGCCGAAGGTGTGATGGTTCCCAAGATCCGAGGCTTCAAAATCGCACGAAAACCCATAGAGAAGCCTGTCATCACCGTTGAAGAGCGCTTGAAGAAGTTGGAGAAGAGACTGCAGCCTAAGAAAGATGCGTCTGAAATGACCAAAGAAGAGTTGTGGCAGCAGCAAAGAGAGGAGGTGCGGGTAGCGCATTTGAAAGACGCATTTATCACGGAAGCCAAAAGATTGGAAAAGATCCAGGAATTGGAGGCTAAAAAGAAGCAAAAGGAAGCATCCAAAGAAAAGCTCCATGAGCACGATGTCGGCGATGGAACCACCTTCACGTTACCCACAATAGACTCTTACTTGGAAGGACCCATCATGAGGCCGAGAACTGCGGAGGAGACAGCCATCGTGGAAGAAAGAAGATTGTTGAACCGCAAGACTCAGGAGTTGCGGGTAATGAACTCCAAAACCGTCAAGTTGTTGGAGCTCTATCACGCCGCAGGTGATTTCATCACCACGGAAGAGGAGTTGAACGAAGCAATCCACGAAGCATTCGAGACACGGATAGCCAATTTCGAGACCGCCAAGGGCAAGGTGGAGGCGAAGTTGTTCGACCAAGTGAACGCGTTCGAGGAGAGCTCGGAGATGGAGCAGCACATCAAATATGTGGCATTTGGTGAGATCGATGGCCAGCCGGGGTTGGAGATGGTCAAGGACACGTTGAGCGGAGAAGCCGAGAAGTTGAGACGCCAGGCCCAGGGGAAGGCCAACCACGCCATGTAAATACACAGCATCCCGATGCACAGAATCAAATCGACGAACTTAGGCCCGGGCTACAGTCAGCGAGGCCCCAGGCGCCGGAGGTGTACGGGTGTTTTGTAGACCCACGCGTATTTCCCAGCAACATCGCCAAGTCCACCGCCATGTCTCCCCACTCAGACCCCCCCGACTCGCTGATAAAGCCGTACATCCACTACTTCCGGAATGTGCTTGCACAGCGAATGAGGTATGTCAACAAAATAGCCCTTTTTTTGGCCGTGCTCTACGCCGTGCTCCTCACCCGCCATCACACATGGACGCTGAAAATCTTTGCCTTGGTCTACGAGGTGCCTGTGTACACGATAGCATTGCAGGCGGTCAAGATCATCCGCATGCAGAACTCCACGGTGACGTACTCCGACGCCAAAACACTCCACTGGCAGCTTCTAAAAACGGCCTCTTCCCGGCAGTTCTGGGGGTCGGGCTTCGCCACGGCGTTTTCGGCGTTATGCCTAATCGGGCCCTTTCTTGCGCAGGCAAACGTCTCCTACTACGTTTTCTCGAAGGAGTACCGCCACAAGCCGTTGGTGAATGACCAGTTCATCTACTTCTTGTTCCACGCCGGAGCCGTGGGAGCTGTGCACAATGTGCAGTACGCGGTGTTCCAGCGCAACCGCCTTGCTTTCAGCTACGGCATCCCCATAAATCCGCCTGCCAAGTACTTGTTTGCGCCGGTGTTGCGGCTCTTGGCGGTGTCGTTGACTTTGAGCGCCGCCTGTTTTTGTGGCGTGCCGTTCGTCTACGTCTTGCTCCACCGCTCTGTGTACAGGCTGCTCTGGCCCGTGTTGGTGCTTTTCAACTTGGACACCAAGTCTTCGCCCTCGTGGGCGTTTTTGGAGCTTGGCTTTCTTTTGCGCATGGCCTGGTACTCCTGGATGGCGTTGTTCGTGCTAGAGCTCTTCAACCATGCCTTCAACACCTATGCCACGGTGGGCTGTTTGCACCACTTGAAGCCCATCTCGCTGGCGTCCTCCAGTCCGTTGATCACGTTGCTTTCGGGCGTCCGAGACGTGCGTCCTTCGGACTTCGTGTCGTCGTTGCTGAACTTGTCTGCTTTCCAGGAGTTGGCCTACATTGCCTCCTCTCCGGATCCCGAGGCCCGTGCCTACCGGAACAAGATCTTCAACGGCTCGAAGTCCTTGCCGATTGCTCGCTCCGTCTGGCCGTCCATCTTGGACGAGTGCTCGTTGGTCATCAAAAACACCTCCTCACGGGTGAACTACCGCTCGCCCTCTGACTTGTCTGCCTTGAGAACCGTTGACGTGAATACGCCCGAAGCAGACTCGGGCGCGTACATCTTTGGAAACTCCACCAACGCAAAAATCGATCCTGCCTCCAGGGACACGTTTGACTCGTTCAACGAGAGCCTCAACGACACCACAAACCTCGCCATCAGCGCCACTTCCAGTCCCGTCAAGCAGTACGACAATCCCCAGCAGGCCAGGCTTGCACAAGTCGCCGCCAATCCTCTACAAAGTGTGCCTCTTTCCAAGGTCAAAGCCGTGCTACGAAAAGCGGCCCAAGTCCTCGACAACCAAATCCTCTTGCCCTTGAACAGACGCTTGTCGAGGTTCTCAAGCAACAATACAGCATTGCCTAAAAATGTGTCTCACTTAAGAAACCAGTTTGCCGTTTATTACGCCCAGCTTTTGGACACCAGAATCGGCTTCTTGTGGAGAACGACGTTGAAAAGAGACACAGAGTCTCGTGTATTAAATCCCGTCAACTACGGCAACGCCGTCCTCACGCTTTCGGGGCTTTTGTTGCATTCCGTGGAGGAGGATAGATCCAACACCATCACCAACGCTTACCTCAGCGAGGTGCTTAATTTATTGGAAAAGCCTGTCAGAGCATTCGCAAACTACACGGATTTCTTGCCTGCTTCAGTCTATGCCTCTTCGACGAAAAACCACTTGGTGGCGCTTATGCATGATTTGACTGTGAAAGAGTACTACCAACTTGCAGTGAAGTTCAACTACAAACTCAGCGATTTGCAACTTTCTCCAAGGGCTTTCAAGCTTGCAAAGTGGGTGGTTGCGGCCTCCATTGCCAGCACAGACAAAAACGCTCACCAGGCTGGTGTGTATATTTAAAAAGACGAGAAAAGAGCTGAGTTCATATGACTAAATTAACCCTCAATAGAATCATAGCGACTTGTAGTCTCAAAAATTCATGGTCCCCTTGACGACTTTGCTTAATGATATATAGCGACATCGGCTTTTGCTCTTGGAAGTAAGAATCCGGGGGATGTAGCGACTCGTTTTGACACTTACAATAAGTAGTCTGGCATCAGGCTTGTTCCTGACACACACACAATCTGTTTCTGTTTTTTTTTTCGATGTAAACCCGCAGGTTCTTAGTAGTTGCTCTCCCAATTACTCACTTGCCGAAATTAGCTTCTTCATCATGGGTGAGGTCAGAATGCCCCGGTGCGGAATCAAGAAGAACTGGCTTCAAGACCTGTTCATCAAATCTCGTGAACCACTTAGCATGTTCTTCAGCGCTCAAGAAAGCCCCCAACACGCCGTGAGAAGCGGCGGTAGGCGCATCGCTCAACGGGTAGTTCATGGGATCACTCACCAAGTCATCCACATCACTAGCGGTGTACTCCTCTTCATCGTGAAGGTCCGCCTGCAGGTTGTTGAGCGAGTACAGCGTCCGGCCTAATTTGGAGCTAGAACCATCCAAGTCGTCGGGTCTGTAGCCTGGGCCTTTTGTAGATTGTCCCGCGCGGAAAACATTTGACGGGGAGTTATATCTTCTGTTGCTCATGAGGTTGACGTTGCTGGCGGAATTAGGTAGTCTGGGAGCCTCAATTTCGAACTCGTCGTCAGAGTTGTCGCCCTCCTGAACGCATCCGACCTTGATTCCCAAAATCTCCAACATCGAAGCAGTCGTGCCGCCGAAAAAGATGACGGTCAAAACAACCACCACTAAAACCGTGGCGAGCAAAGTGGACTTTGCCTCGCCCTGCAAGCCCAAAGCCAATGCAACACCGACAGCTCCTCGCAAGCCAGCCCAGAAAATCATCATCTGATACGAGTGGCTGATCTCCTCCGGCATACTATGCGAGGAGATGCCACCAGACATCGCCGAGGTAGTGTTGAAACGTTCAAGCCTGGTGCGAAACAAGAAGTTGAGTAGCCGCGAGAGCGGAAAAACGGCACACCAACGGGCCACACAAATCAGGATGAAGGTCACGATAATGAGGAGCGGCTTGAACACCAACTCCACCTCAGTAAATAACGACAAGCCCAAGTAGATGAAGATGAAATTCTCCGACATCTGGGCCAAGAACTGGAAGATGTACTTGGTGGCAATCTGGGTTCTGCGGGACATGTTGAAGTAAGCGTAGTGCTTGAGGGTGATGCCACAGAAAAGTAAAGACACAATGCCCGACATGTGTATACCATTGGAGAAAAAGTATGATTGGTAGGCGAAGAGCAAGACCAAGCAAGTTTCAATCTGAGGATAGCGCCGGATGTGCGAGTGCTTCAAGATGAGAGCAACCAAGATGCCCACGGAGATACCTATGATAGTGGAGATGGTGAAGGTCATTAAGAACAAGCCAACACCCTCGAAGAGAGACGTGAACTTGACGTCCTTGCCGTGGAACTGCTGGCAGGTTTCGAACATGACAATGGAGATGGCGTCGTTCAAGAGCGATTCGCCAAAAATGATGGTGTACAACTTTGGATCGACCTTGTAGGCGTTGAAAATAGAAAGAATGGTGACGGGATCCGTGGCCAGAAGCGTGGCACCCACAGCCAAGGCATCCACAAACTCCAAGTGGACACCGTCGATGCCCAAAGCGGTCCACGCGTATAGAATGGTGCCGAGCACCAAGGACGAGATGAAGGTGCCGGGAATGGCAAAGGTGAGAATGGAGCCGATGTTGCTGAAGAAGTTGGCCTGATGTAGCTCGTAGCCCGAGTTGAGGATGATCGGCGGCAACAAGATATTGAAAAAGTAGCCAGACTTGAACTTGACAGCGTCCTGGATGTAGTGGCCCGGGGCGGCGCGGATGATCAAGCCGACAATCATGCCGTAGAAGATGGAAAGCACGGTTTCATGGACGGCTTTGATTCGCCTTTGCTGGAGGTAATAGGAGGACCACAACGCCGCACACAAGAGGCAGAAGAGGATGAAAAGCGCCCACGAGGAGAACATCTCCTCGGTGACGGGATCGGCGTCCTCGTCGGGGTCCGGGAGGGGGATGTCCTGCATGTCGTCATCGTCTTCGACGGCCCTGCGGAGAAGGTACCGGGCGCCTCGGACGGTTGCCTGGCGCGCGAGTAGCGAGAGGAGGGAATCCATGGAGTTGTTGGGGGAGGCAACGGGTGAGAAGTAGGTGCGGGTGTGCAGGAGGAAGCGCGGGCGCGGCGCACTGTATGCAGGATCTCAAATAGCCTAAGGACTGAACAGACAGACAGATAGACAGACAGAACAGACTGGATTGAGTCTGAAACAGTCTGAAACAGTCTGAAACAGATACGAAACAGTCTGAAACAGATATGAAACAGACTGAAACAGTCTAAACAGATATGAAACAGACTGAAACAGTCTAAACAGATATGAAACAGACTGAAACAGTCTAAACAGATATGAAACAGACTGAAGACTGAGACTGGACGCCCATAGAGAGTTTGCTGCTTCGAGTAATGCGAGTATGAGTTTCAACTATGCATAGTAATGACTCTCGATTGTCAATTAACTGTTGACATATATTAATCTTCATTGTATATTTCATTTCTGTATCTTATTAGTATACTAGTATATTTGTATACAATTACATTTGTATACAATTACATTTGTATATGATAATATTTGTATATGATTATACTACTATACTACTATATTTGTATATAATAATATTTATATAAATCATATTCCCATATTTACATTTATATACAATTACATTTGTATATGATTATATTACTATACTATTATTTTGAAATTTAGATTTTTAATAAAAGAAAACTTAGATTTAAAAATAACTAAAAATATATCCACTCTATCTCAATTAAGTATGAACCTAATGCAATCCTTATTCCCCCCAAGAATAGAATTGTATGTACCATCAACTGATGAATACAATTTTGTAAAAGAAGCCGTATATGGCGGTAGAGTAATAGCTAAAAATGGTATATACAACGAAAATATATTATATGCCGACGTAGTATCATTATACCCAAGCGCAATGAAATTCTTAAAACATTGCTACGGAAAACCCAAACATGTAAATAAAATTAATTGGGAATTACACGGAATATATAAAGTAAAATTAACACACAAATCAGATTCAAAACCAAGTTATTACTTAGATTTTGTACCTAGAAGAGACGAAAATTTTAGATTAAAATGGGGCTGGTTTAAAGAATACTTAGGAACATATCATACATACGATTTAATGATAGCTAAAGACCAAGGATTCGAAATAGAATGCATAGAAGGTATAGAATACCCATTCTTAGATTATATATTCAATTCATTTATAAATACTCTTTATAAATTAAAAGATGAACATCTGGTATGTAAATGTGAAGAAAAACCCTGCCCAGTAAGAATGATAGCTAAAATTGCTTTAAATGGTGGTGGTAATGGAAAATTTGTTCAAAGACCAATAGAAAAAGAAGTATACATTGTAGAAAGAGACATAATAGCTGGAAGATTTAAGAAAATGGAAAAAGATAATTTATGGCACAACACATGTAAAATTAATTCTCCAGAATTTTATAATTTAGACGGAGATAAATACGATAAAATGGTTGTGGAAACAATAAATAAACCAGTTTACGCAACACAAAACGGAATATCTATTTTAAGTGGATCAAGATACAGATTATACAATTTGCGTAAAAAATATAAAAATATTGATATAATTTATAGTGACACTGATAGCGTGTTTATAAGAGAATCATCTATAGATTACAAAAAATTTAAAGAAAGCTGTGGCACAGAATTAGGATCCTTAGATGACACAATAGAAGGAAGTTCAAACAACAAAATATCTAAAATGACAATATGTGGACCTAAAATGTATGGATATAGGTATTTGACTTCAGAAAATAAAACAAAAGAAAATGTATGTTGTAAAGGTGTTCCAAATTCAATGGTATCACTATCGCACTTAGATCTAATGGTAAATGACAGTAAAGATGCTCAATATATATATACAATGTTGAGAAGAGGTTTAATAACAATAAAGGAAAGAGAAATAGAAAAAGTAGTAAGACAAACTTAATTATTTTTACTTTTGTTTTTAGATTTTGTTTTTAGATTTTGTTTTTAGATTTTGTTCTTGGATTTTGTTTTTACTTTTGTTTTTACTTTTGTTTTTACTTTTGTTTTTACTTTTGTTTTTACTTTTGTTTTTACTTTTGTTTTTACTTTTATTTTTACTTTTGTTTTTAGATTTTGTTTTTACTTTTGATTTTAGATTTTGTTTTTACTTTTGTTTATATTTTTGTTTTTCGTTCTTGTTTATGCTTTGCTTCTTGGCTTAGTTTTTTGTTTTGTTTTTCCATTCTTATTTTTATAAAATTTGTAGGATGCCATATGAACTCTGTTTCTCTGGGTTAAACCTGCACAATTTATTGCTCCGTGCTAATGTCGCAAGAAACTGCTATTTATAACGATAAATATATATTATGGACGCCAGAGAATGGGGTGTCGGGACGGCGTGAGAGTACTACGTCTGAACAGCATGAAAATAGTACGCCCAAGAGTGCAGCAGTCAGGTCGGCAACATGTGAATCGGTATCGGGCAGAGAAAATCTTGTTGAATATAACAAAATGTTGGGATCGCATAAAAATACATCGAATACCTTAAGAACAGTGTCGAGGGGGGTCTGTGGAGTAAACGTAACATCCATTGTAAATATGGCTAGGCATGAATCCATCTTAATACCCTTAATTGTTTAAATACATTGGTTTGGGGGACCCTTTCTAATCCCCCAAAAATTACTTCCTCTTTCTAACATCTCCAAATGTCGCAGGTATTTCCAATTTCCCCATGCACTATACTACTATATTTATATACAATTACTTTGATATACATTTATATGTATAGATTTACATTTATCTAGATTTACATTTATATATAATCATATTCCTATATTTACATTTATCTACATTTACATTTATATATAATCATATTCCTATATTTACATTTATCTACATTTATATTTATATATTACAGTTACATACATTTACATTTATATACAATTACTTTGATATACATTTATTTATTTACATTTATATACAATCATATTCATAACTTACATATATATATATTTACATTCATACACATATATTTAAAATCATATTCATATATTTACAGTTATATACATCTACATTATATAAAACCATATTCATATATTTACATATATATTCATTTTATACGTGGAGCAATGGCGTATTCTATTGATCTTATCTTAATGAAAATGAATCCACAAGAGATCTCCATCACTTAATCTATGTGTTTCATACCATTAGATATAACCTCGGTAATTTCCATTAATCTATCCATTATCTTAAACATTATCCGTTCTATTCTATAGCCAATATCAATCACAATTAGACCTAGATGTTAAAGTAATAAATGACTGGATGATATTATGAAGAACAAAAAGAATAAACAAATAGAAGATTAGTCATATGGCCTGATACTGATTCAGCTTCAGCATATCAAGGGGGTCAGCGACACACCTATAAATCAAATAACTGATAAATCACTTCAGAGATCCTCTAATCTCGGTATAACAATCTATAGTTAATTAGGAGAGGCTTGTATATCGTTAGTTGAAAACCTAAGTATATCAAAGAATCTAGTCCTTAACTGTTTATCTTGCGATTAAGTCTACCTATAAATATACCAGTCATTTTGAACGTTCAATTTTTCTATCTTTCTATATTTCATACTCTTATAGGATACACTTTATCTAACTAAAGCAAGATACAGGATATGAACGTATTATGGTATATTGCAAATGGAGGGTGTAGTTCCGGTGCTGAGAAACAGGCTAGTTTTATCAAAGTGCACTGTATGTATTGCCTTTGAGAATACTCGTAGGAACTCCTTTAAAAGGGCGGCCGTATCTCTTATATAGTTGAGGGAGTCCAAGTGCGCTCTGTGCGCATGCATATGCGTCTTAGCTCTGAAACAGTGTTAGGGCGTCTCAGCTCTGAAACAGTTGGGGCATCTCAGCTCTGAAACAGTTAGGGGCCTTAGGGACCATACCATTTGGGCGCCCTAACCTAAACGGGACGTCGGAGACTCTTCAATAGATCTGACTGCATGATGGAACATAAACTTAGGATGTCTCCACTTGTACGTATGGATTCGTAGGGCTGGGTTTTCAGAGTTAGAAACGAACGAGGTCGTTTTTAACTTCCGGAGCCTACAATGGGTGGCCTGGTTCGAATCCACGGGGGCTGGCCTCGTCCAACGGGTTGTTTCGGGGCCACGTGCTGCAGAGCGTCCTGCATGGGTGCCATCCAAGTCCTGGTAGCGGACGCCGTTTCCATAAAGAAGCGCGTGGCGGCAGTAGCGGCGAAATATCAGTAAAGAATGTGCCAACATGCAGACAAATTAAGTATTTATAGTTTTGATGAAGTAAAGAAATATGGCGCAGCTTTTGTATACTATATGTGTATATTTATATAATATTTACATTTACATTTACATTTACAATTACTTACATTTACATTTACATTTACTTACATCTACATTTACATTTACTTACATTTACTTACATTTACTTACATTTACATTTACATTTACTTACATTTACATTTACATTTACTTACATTTACATTTACATTTACTTACATTTACATTTACATTTACATTTACTTACATTTACATTTACATCTACTTACATTTACATTTACATTTGTCTATCTTACTTTTCTGGAGGTTCTTGTGTATGAGTTACCAGCCATGGTCCAAAAGTCAAACCGGATTCTCTGTTTCAGGTTGAAAGTAGTCTTTGCGTTGACGTGATCACGTGACCGGCGGCTGTTGGTGTTGGGCCGGATGGGCGAGCTCATCGCCTTGACATGTACACAGGTTATTGAGCCAACACGCAAACACCATGAAACATCAGGTCGATGGGCCGGGCACTTCAAGCTGAGCCCGTCACGGCGGGCCCATTAGTGAAGGGCGAGACAGTAGACAGTAGACAGTACACCGCCGCAAACACCAGTACACCACACCAGTGCATCAGTATAACAGGACACCACACAAGACACCAGTACACTACACCAGTGCACCAGTATAACAGGACACCACACAAGACACCAGGACACCACACAAGACACCAGGACACCACACAATACACACCGGTACACTTGGACACTGGTACACCAGGACACTGGTACACCAGGACACCAGGACACCCGGAAAGCCATGTCTCAACCCCTGCGCTCACTCGGAACCACAAACAGCCTCACGTCGGTCCCATACATTGTCTTCACCGTACCCTTGGCGGCCGTCCTGCACACACGCCGCACTTGTTCTTCGTCTCTTCACCGCGCAGCTATTCTTCTCCACCACCAAGGCGCCTGCTCCACCCCAAGCCGCCGTGGTTTTTCGCCTGCACCTTCTTTCCCATTTCCGCCGCTGTCTCCGCCGCTGTCTCCGCCGCTGTCTCCTCCGCTGTCTCCGCTGCTGTCTTCTCCGCTGTTTCCCCTCCTGTTTCCCCGTCTCCCTTCCAGCTTGCCCGTCCCCATCCCGTCTCCCTCCAGCTTGCCCGTCCCCTCCCCTCCCCTCCGCCATGCTAAGCGTCAACCCATCCATGGAGGACATCCCCAAATACCCCCAGCGCACGCTGCAAATGAACCCAAACTTCTCCTCCACAGACATCCTGCGGTTGAACCACCCCAAGGCGTCCCGTGTGCACTACCCGCTGGCGTTTCTCCCCATCACCCCCACCACTTCCAACTCTCCAACGCCCGGCGAAAAACACCAGATATTCTCCTTCGCGTCGCATGCTAGCTCCACCGCCAGCTTGGACGCCCCGCCGGCGCCGCCCATGGCTCCCTCTCGCTGGTACCGCACGCTTGTCCCCCGCATCAATGTGGAGGTGGTGGTGCTTTGCTCGCTATGGTACGGCTTTTCCATTGTGTCGGCCAACTCCACCAAAGCCGTCTTGTCGCAGTTCTCGTACCCACTCACGCTCACGCAGTTTCAGTTTGTGTTCAACTCGTTCTTCTGCTCGGCGTTGTTCGTGTTCTTGGCGCTGTGCCCTGCGTTCGCTCGCCGCTTCCCCTCGGGCTCCATTCCCGATCTGCATACCTTGGGCGGCTCGCTCCGCCGCTTCCTCACGCCGACGTCTTTCATCATCCTGACCACTTTGCCCATGGGCATTTTCCAGTTCGCAGGCCACATCACCAGCCACAAGGCCACCTCCGTCATCCCCGTGTCCTTGGTGCACACCATCAAGGCCTTGTCGCCCATCACCACGGTGCTCATCTACAGGTTCTTGTACAAGACGCCTTTCAAAACAATCACTTACGTCACGTTGGTGCCGCTCATGTGGGGGATCATGCTCACGTGCTACAAGCCCAAGCTGGGCAAGGTGCTTAACCCGGACGACGCCTATGTCGCCGGCCTCGTGTATGCGTTTGTCTCGATGCTCATTTTCGTGTCCCAAAACATCTTTGCCAAAAAGAGACTCACGCACACCGAACCGGCGCGTCATGAGAAGTCGCTTCCGTCCTTCAAAAACGACCTGGAGAAGAAACTAGACAAGTTGACCATATTGTTGTTCTGCTCCATCATAGGCTTCGTCTTCACCTTGCCGTTTTACTTGGTGTCCGAGTGCCGCAACGCCGAGCTCTCTCTTTCGCACCTCTCGCTTCCTCTTTTGGCGTTGCTAGCGTTGAACGGCTTCTCCCACTTCATGCAGTCCTTGCTAGCGTTTTCCCTTTTGGGAACCATCTCCACAATCGACTACTCCATTGCAAACATCATGAAGCGCATAGTGGTGATCATCTGCGCTTTCGTCTGGGAAAGCTCCTTCAACTTCTCGCCCACGCAGACTTGTGGCATCTTCCTTACCGCATTCGGGCTCTACTGCTACGATAAGTGGGGGATCCAGCGAAACCATTAGGCGTCAATAATCTAATATACTTGTTAATGGCCACTAATCTAAAATACTTGTTAATGGCCACTAATCTAATGTACTTGTTAATGGCCACTAATCTAATATACTTGTTAATGGCCACTAATCTCATATACTTGTTAATGGCCACTAATCTCATATACTTGTTAATGGCCACTAATCTAATGTACTTGTTAATGGCCACTAATCTAAAATACTTGTTAATGGCCACTAATCTAATATACTTGTTAATGGCCACCGTCGGCGTTCAACATCTTTTTGAAGATATCACCAAACGCAACCATGAACACCGTCTGCCAGACTCCCAATCCGATTCTTGGCGCAACCCCTCTGTACAATCCCTTGATGCCGTTGAGAGAGTAGATGTACTTGGCCGTCGAGAGGACTCCCAAGTTCTTTGGTCTGTTAGGGTCATTGGTCTTGGACTGCATCTCCACACGGACAACCTCAATGGGCTGGTTCCATGCTGACAAACCACCACCGATACAAGAAGCAGCAATCTTTTCAACTGCTGACAACTTGTCTTCCTTTTTCTTTCCCGTCAAGTTCTTGATGGCGTCTTCAGCCAAACGAGACAATCCAAAACGAGATCCCCAATTGGTCATTTGTCTAATGGCCACAGCGTTCACACCCTTGTTGATACCACGGATTCCCTCCTTACGGTAGATATCTCTAAACACTTGCAAAGACGTTTGTTGGGGAGCTCCGGGAACACCGGCCTGTTTAGACCGTGTGATCTCCACCGTCTTCATGCATGTACAGAAGCCCATGGTGAGGTAAGCCTGCGCCACTCCTCCGGCGACACCGCCTCCCATTCCAGCAAGGAAACTGTTGGCACCCAATTTGCGGAACCGGAACTCAGCTTCGGCAGACACAAACAACAACACTGCACCTTTGGTGGAGGCCTCAATCCAGGCCCATGGAATCAAACCCTGGTAGAAACCAAGCACGCCTCCACGTGACCACACCAATTTTCCCGCCTGGAGAATGGAGATGTTTCTGTTGGCGGCCATGGTGGTTTTGACAACCTCAAGCGGCTGGCCCAAGGTAGTTGCCTCGGCCATGTTCAAGCCTGCGCCCAACAAGATGTTGGAGAAGTTGATAGGCTTCTTCTCGATAGTATTAGGAGACAAGTTAGCCATTGTAGGAGGTTAGGTAGAGAACGATATGGAAATGCGGCCGGGTTAGAATAGCTCGATGAAGGCACGATTGTTCTCAGGAAGACTATCGATTCCACGAAATCTAGAAGCTGCTATGGAGAAGGGGGAGTGTGGGGGAAACGGTGGAGTAAATTTTTCCAGCTTGCGCGCGTCGGGCCCGGGCGCGGTCGAAAGCGGAATCTGAAGCGGGAGCCCCGTGGACTCACACCCGTACATCTCTCCGCGAACTGTTTGCACGGAGATCGGGCGCCGCAGGCCGAAGTCTCGAGCACATTGCGCGAAGGCGCCCAGTGCCTTCACGTGAGCAGCATCTGGCGCTGCGCGGTTTTCAGCGCGCGCCAATCACTAGCCCCGGAATTGGCCGCAGTCAGGATCAGCCGGGGTACACGACCGACGGCTGCGAAAGACCCCGGAACTCGTCCCAGGCCCGACTCTGCAAATACGACCGCCAGTCATTGCCGCAGCCTTTGTGCCTCGGTGGAGATGCGCATGGAAGCTTGCCCGGAACTCAGTGCCCCTGAACCCCTTCTCTGAACAAGGGACTCTTCCCCTAGTACCTGATGCATCAGGTAATTTCAACAACCGTCGTGCAGTGCAACAGTACACCTCCACAATGGCATACAATAGCCACTTCAATGGCAGCAAATAGCACTCACCTTCAGGGGCAGCAAATAGCACTCACCTTCAGGGGCAGCAAATAGCACTCACCTTCAGGGGCAGCAATTAGCACTCACCTTCAGTGGCAGCAAATGGCACTCAAATTTCAGTGGCAGCACTCACCTTCAGTGGCAGCCTTTTGACAGCCTTGGCAGGAGGACCGCAGCCTCTACTGGCAATACTCAGTTTCCAGGAATGGTATTACAGCATGCGCCAGTGTATCAAGTCTCGCCACCCCTCGCGCTGCTCCTTTTGTGACCTTATACGTGGCAGCTCTCATCCACTCCCTAAGGATCGAATGTGCTCCCGTACTTCATATAGTGGGGGCCAGTGCGCCGTTTCTTTTTTGAGGTCCCGCCTCGTACAGCGAAGGCACTAGTGGGCCCAATTATGCGCGCATGCAAACTTTGGGCTTTCTTTTTTTCTGGGTCGCGCTATAAAGGTTCTGCTCGCGCCGTCTCTGCTCAGCCCAAGCTTTTTCCGCCCGCCAATCTAGTCCCCCATAATGGCCCAGATCGCTTCGTTATCGTCCACGACCACCGGCGCCGGCTCCGCCACCTCGGGGTCCGTCAAGAAGACTGGTAACGTGACCACCTTCGACGAAAAGGCCACAGCCACAGACACTTACGGCAACACGTTTGAGGCGCCAGACTTCACCATCAAGGATGTCTTGTCTGTGATCCCTGCACACTGCTACGAGAGAAGGACCATGGAATCCTTGTACTACGTGGGCAGAGACGTGTTCTGGATGCTGGTGTTTGGGTACATTGCCAACAACTACATTCAGTTGTTGCCCTCTGCGCCCTTGCGCTTCCTTGCCTGGACCGTGTACTGCATCACCCAGGGTCTTCTTGGAACCGGGCTCTGGGTCTTGGCCCATGAGTGTGGTCACCAGGCCTTCTCTGACTCCCGCTTGGTCAACGACACCGTTGGCTGGGTGTTGCACTCCTTCTGGTTGGTGCCTTACTTCTCCTGGAAGTTTTCTCACGGCAAGCACCACAAGGCCACGGGACACATGACCAGAGACATGGTTTTCGTGCCCAAGACCAAAGAGCAGTTTGTGAAGCTGAGACTGCACTCGCACATTGAGGAGATTGCCAGCGACTCGCCCATCTATTCGTTGTACACGTTGATCTTGCAACAAGGTTTTGGCTGGATCATGTACCTTTTCACCAACGTCACGGGTCAGCCGGTGGCCGAGTCAGGCTGGGCCATGAACCACTTTAACCCCAAGTCCGCTATCTTTGAGACCAACCAATACTGGTACATTGTGTTGTCGGACATTGGAATCTTGACGCAGATGTTCGTGTTGTACACATGGTACAAAAACTACGGTGCTTTCAACGTGTTTGTGAACTGGTTCCTTCCATACATTGGCGTCAACCACTGGTTGGTGTTCATCACGTTCTTGCAGCACTCGGACCCCGAGATGCCTCACTACGAGGCCAGCCAGTGGAACTTTGCTAGAGGCGCAGCCGCCACCATTGATAGAGAGTTTGGTTTCATTGGAAAGCACGTGCTCCACGACATTATCGAGACTCACGTGTTACACCACTACTGCTCGCGGATTCCCTTCTACAACGCCCGCGAGGCCAGCGAGGCCATCAAGAAGGTGATGGGCAAGCACTACCGCCACAGCGACGAGAACATGTTTCAGTCGTTGTGGAAGTCAGCCAGATGGTGCCAGTATGTCGACGGAGACAACGGAGTGTTGATGTACAGAAACATCAACGGTAACGGGATGGGAGCCAAGTAAATTATAAGCCAAGTGATAGAGCAACATGTAGAGAGCAGAATGAGTTAAAGGATGAGTTAAAGATGAGTTAAAGGATGAGTTAAAGATGAGTTAAAGGATGAGTTAAAGATGAGTTAAAGGATGAGTTAAAGATGAGTTAAAGGATGGGTTAAAGGATGAGTTAAAGGATGAGTTAAGCGACCTAAGTACGCGTGGATTAGATGAAGGGTATGCGCACGGGAGTGCGGGCCCTGTAGGCCAAGTATTGGCTGCCAAAAAAAGACACCAAGAGGTTCTCCTCGTAGTAGATTCTGCGCAGGAAAAAGCGGTGGAGCTTGTAGCAGCCAAACACAAGAAGCAAGTGATTCTGCAAAAGAAGCTGGGTGCCGACAAACCACCAGAAAAACCCAAAGTAAGACGGGTGGCGTAAGACGCGGTATATGCCGGAGGTGACCAACACGTGGCCGGCAGCATGCTCTTTCTGGACGTAGTGGTTGAAGGAGACGCCAGCGGTGCGCATGGCCATAGTGCGAGCGGCCTGGCCCACGACCATGAGAAGCAAGCCGGCCCAAAACAGCACGGCGTAAAGCGGGAGAAAGAAGCCCAGCACCGCGGCCTCGGCCACAGCAGCCGCGTAAATCACGTGGAGGTCCGTGTCGGTCAAGATGAAGGAGTCGTCATCAGTTTCTGCGGTGTTGTAGACGGCGGTGACGAGGAACTCGAGGAAGTGGAACAGCGCGACGAACAAGACGTAGACGGCGATCCTGCATACAGCTGCGGGGCCGTTGCGCGTGCACCAGGCGACGGCCGCCGCCAGCGTCCACGCCACGCCCAAGAAGAACGACTTGAGCGCTACCACATGAGGCAGCAAGCGCATTGGCGTTTGAATGGGAGGGTGTGCGCGTTTTAGCCTGCGCTGTGTGCAGGCCGCGCCGCACCGCGCGCGGCGCCCAAGACGTGGCTGAGCCGGCTGAGCGGTGCAAGCAAAGCATGTGCAGCACGCCCAGGCAATACCTATAAATTTGGAAATAGAATTGGTTGAAGTAAAGTCGTTTGTCAATCGGCCAAAACATGTTTATGTGAAGTATTTTATCTAAATTGAAACATTTAATAGATATACTCAAATAAACACAAATATATAAGAATAAATCTTGAAAGATTAAAGGTAAATGACGTAGGATTGACTCTCCACCTGAAATAGCTTTCCCGAAAGATACGAAAGCATGATTAAGCAAAACATTAGTTGATCGCAATGACAGATATAGTAATAACTTTGTAATTCAATAATAATATATAGCTAATCATTAGATAATAAAGAAACGTTAATGAAAGGTTACCTGTTAAGTATATTAAATACAAAAATACACTACCTGATCTTAACCGTTTTAATACAGATGATTTAAGAAAAGCTGAAAAAGCTGTTTAATCTTCGAAAATGATAAATCTCAAGCATCATGTGCATTAACACTATGTAGAAAATTTTAATTCTTTGCCGAAACTTTTCAGAAGTTTGGTTGAAATTTTTATCTGACGAATTAGATTAATAATGAAGAGCTAAGATTACTAAGATTGGTGATACTAAAATTCCCTTGGTTATCCTAAAATCGGACCCTGAAGGCATTGTAGTCGCATTATATCAAATATCATTATTGAATTCAAATAAATTATTAACTCATCTTTTAAATAGTTAAGATGATAATAATTTATTAACTCATCTTTTAAATAGTCAAGAATGATATTAGTTTATTTACGCATAGTGCTAATTTCCTTTTTCTAAAAGCATTACTAATTTATAGTTTATGGAATAATATTAAGGAAGATATCAGATTTATAAGCGATGCAACAGATTAATAACAAACTGAAGGTCATGCTACAAACATTGAAAGAACTAACAAGGCAAGAATTTATATCGATTCGATGGACCAGTATTTATTGAGTCTCCCAATCGATTATTAGTTTATATAAAGTATCATCTAACCTAAGTTCCGCTTAAAAGCTAATAATTGATATAAACATAATATTCAATGAATCGTGACATTTCTTCGTTATTGCTATAGCCCCTACAACATATATTAATTTAATCTAAGAGTCTACCTATCCATATTCTTTTACATTATCGCTTCTCAAAAAGAAGCATTTACAAATTGATATTAACCTATAAATATATCCGCCACATTTTCATGAGCGTTATAATACTAATTTAGCTACTTTAATCCATTTACTATGTCTATTTATATTATAATTAGTTTCAATTACCATCTCTTGAATACAGGCGTTACATCGTTGTCGTCAGCACGTGTTTAATATTAGTTCTGAATGAACGTACCTCTCAAGATACGTATAATAAATAACTACTTCCTGATATAACTACTTCCTAATTTATTTAATAGTATAGCAATTCAGTATAAAAGTGATTCCTATCATTAGATGTTTCACTTATCTATTATAATTCTCCTATATATTATTAATGGTACACATATCAATGGTAGTATTAATGCACAACTACATTGAAGTACCATAATACTTATAGTCTTCACTAAAGGATAAACTAATCATAAGCACTGGAACCTATAGCTACACCATTTAGCTATTGACTCATAGTAGATAACTCTTTTATCATTTGATACCACAGCTATTAAACAAATAGATATAAGACGATTTATATATATTGATATCCCATGAATATGAAAATATAAATCATATAATAAATAATTAGTTAGTATAAAGAAATCCTCCACAATACAACATACACATGTCATCACTTGATAAATACACATGTTTCCACGCCTAGGAAGCAACAGTACGATTTTTGGGATATAAAAATCCAATCACCATTCAAATCGATTCTGCTCCCCCAACCGACGACCTGTCAGCAACGGAATTCGTACGAAGGAAAGAACACCTCAACATTCAAGCTTGTGCAGACTCGTTTCCTCAGCAGTCAAAGCATCAGTAGTTTTAAAGCCAAGATTTCCTGTTTTCATCATACCGGTGATCTTACCGGCAGCCTCAGGCTCTTGCCTTGCCTGAAAATCTTTGGGTACACTCGTCACGCAAGAATCTGATGGCTTCCAGTCTCTGTTTGAGACCGCCCTTTCGGAACGGTTGTTTGGGAGTAGCCTCTTTGTTGACGGCCGGACCATTGAAGTCTCCAAAGACCGGAACCGGTTGCCCGTCCAGCTCTTGGCATTGGCCTTGAGGCCGTGGCATGTGACCTCTTGGCATCATCTGTGGGTTTGGTCCAGGGAACTGCCGCTACCTGGGAACTGTGTGGACCGTGCCGCTACCTGGGAACTGTGTGGACCGTAGCATTGGAGGCATGAATGGCCTGGCATACCGGAAGCAGCAGCATTTTGCATTCTCATTTGGTACGAGCATGAATGTTGCTCCAAATGGGGACGTCTGACGTCCTTACGTTGAGCCAAAGCCGTTCGGCATGCCGACGACCATATGTTGGTCGGTGATAGCCTGGTGGCCTCTTCGGGGGTAGAGAAGCAAACGAAACCGAACCCTAGACTTTCCTCGTCAACCATGACTTAGCGGGATGACAGTTTCGTCAAGTTTTGACGAACAAGTTACCTTGATATTGGAGAACAAGTTACCTTGGTATTGGAGAACAGGTTACCTTGGTATTGGAGAACAGGTTAACCTTGGTTTGTGTTAAACCTGTTTGAGGAACTGCTATCTGTTCCTCTCGCATTGCTTCTTCAATATTCTCTCTTTGTGCTCTTCCAATGTAGATTTCTGACCGTTGATCTCCTTGTTCATTCTCAAGAGCTTGGAAGCAGAGTTGTGGTCCTCGGAGTCAACAACCCTTGGACTGCCTTCATCCTCAAAGTAGAGAGAAGTGAGCACGTAAGGCTTGAACAATGCAGTCAGGTCATCTCGCTGTAGTCAGTACCAAGTCCTAACGAACGCAGGAGGTTATTTGACCATTCAGCGCCAACTTTATGCGTTGAGAGCATTGATGAGGAATTGAGTGTGATACTTAGACTTCAATTCAACCACTTCAATTCAACCACTTTAACTTCAACTTCCTTCAACTTCATTCAACTTCATTCAACTTCATTCAACTTCATTCAACCACTTAACATTTCCAACTTATCTACTTGCTCTATCGCTTCCTTCAAACTTTCCTTGTATTCAGCAGATGGTTCATCCTTACAGCGAGATGTTTAGTGCAGTACGGCCGATAGTGCTGCAGCTGGAAGGGTTCTCAGCGCATCGACGGCAGGGCCGACGGTATCGATGATGGCTGCTGGATGCTCTACTCAATATGGTGCTTGACCATGCACTCCTGCACTTGGGGATTTCCATACGCTCAGCCTCTGATCAGAATAAGGACTATGGCCAAGTATGAAACAAGGCTTCTTATCCCCATATTCGAACTCTAAGAGATCTTCAAGAACAAACTTTTATTCTGAAGCCAAGCTTTATTTCTAAATCATTTTTCAAGGTGTTGAAACCCAGTAAGCTCCATTCACTCATATCAATGGCCTTCAATTGCACTCAAAGAACACTTACGCAAAGCTACCAATGAGCTCAGCTCCTATTTGTCTCGTGACATCTAACAATCCTAATAATGTTTGGCGCTGCGTCGATATAAGCAGTATGGTAGTTCCAAGATGATGATACTTTCAAAACCCGTACATCCCGGGCATTGCCAACTTCTCCACAACTTGGTAGACATTCGGTAGAACGACCCATCAGGCCTTGTGCAATGGACCATGGGGTACTGCATCTACTCATGCAATGGGCTGTGCATGCAGGGCGGGAGATGGTTGTCAGCGTGTCGGTCAGAGCCAGAGTAACGGAGAGAATAAATACACATCATTAAACGTATAAATATATATACACATATACTTATACATATGAATTTATACTTATAAACATTTACATATACATAAACATTTTCTTATGAACATATACAGTAAATATACATATATACACATCAAACATACACATATAAATATCTTATAAACATAAACATATAAATATATACATAAACATAAACATATAAATATATACATAAACATATACATAAACGTATACATTAAACATACCTATAAACATATAAACTTAGGTTAAACATACCTATAAACATACCTATAAAGATACCTATAAACATACATCTTATATATATATATACATACACATATAAATATATATACTTATAAACATTTACATATAAACATATACTTATACACATGTACTTACACTAATACTTACACATATACTTACACATATACATATTAACATACACATATAAACATATACTTGTACATTGAATATATATATATACATATACATTAAATATACACTTTAAATATACAAATTAAACATATACTTAAATATATATACATACACATTAAACTTACACTTATAAACATATACATAAAGATATACTTGTACATTAAATATATATATATATACATACACATAAATATATATATATATATATACATACACATAAATATATATATAATCATATACTTGTACATACACATCTTGAATACTTGGCCTGGGCGGTGGATGCTGCTGAAAAAAGTATTACTTACCTTCAAACCTCGTTTCAAATAAACCCGATTCGATTCATCTTCTAAATCGCCGTCTTTACTATACATTCATTTTTCCAATAAATATACCATAATGCGTAAGCCCAAATATAAAGATCATATATTACTTTTGGGTGAGCCGTTACGAGGCGCCAGATCTGTACTTGCACCTAAGATGGGGGAATTGGTCGGAGATTTTCGTTTGGCCATTTTATTCCATCATAAAATGTAACGCATTTCACGCTGTGTAGAGGTATGATATTATTAGAAGTAGCCATAGTGTAGATAAAATTAGAATGAACGATCTCACCATTTCACGGAAAATATTATCATACTGTTATATCCTTCAGCAATTATTAATTTATAAAAAGATTCACATAGTGACCTTCTTATTCCATACAATACATCTTACTTATGAATTGAGTTTGCCTTACTACTTTATCCCTTTCTTTTATTGTCCTTCTTAGCATTGTGGTTGTGTCTTTGCTCTCATCCATAAGATCGTGTGGTACATTGAACTGGTACCTTCGAAAATACTTTTTTGTTTTGTTTCGGAAGCCAAATACCTATCCATATATTTAGGTCCACATTGACGTCTTAGATGTTTTATTGTTTAAACTTCTTCTATTGTATCATCTGATACGTTCCACGATCCTCTCTAAATTATTCAATCTATAAATTCTCTTATAAATACTATCAGTGTCACTGTATCTATATTCTGTATTCTACATAAATGTATAATCTAGTTGACCACTTAAATTGATATTCCCATAACTGGTCATTTTCTGTTTCCACTACCATTATCATTTATCTCCATCTAAAACTCTCAATTACCTTATATGTCTGTGCCTCTCCTCCATTATCTGCCAGCTATTCTATCTTTCTATGTATATTTTTCTATTGGTTTTGACCAATAGTATATTATATAAACTTACTATATTTTAACACAACTATTAAGATTGATCCAACACATATTAATGTTCATCTAGTAATATCACCTTGAAGACCCATTTTCCCAAGTCAAATTTTTAGCGCTGTATAAGTTGATCATCGGCTAAATCCATGTGAATTAGAATTCAGGTCACATTTAGCTCGAAGTGCAAGAAACCAGCGTGTATAAATCACTTAATATCAATAAAGGATAAACTTGTATATTCATATAGGATGAGTTTTATATTAATTAGGATAAATTTGATTTTCAGACATTCAGATAATATCCACCGACATTTGGATGTAAATATTTTGGACAATACTTTGTTCTACTATCTTCTTCAGTAACTGAGCAGCATCACTTGCACAACCTTTTATACACATGTTCCAAACTCTCACAATCTTTTAATTATGATGTAACTTTATAGCAAACTTCACAATTGTATGTGGTTCACACCTGATATTAGCTTAACAATGACCATACATATAGACTATATCACCAAATCTAAACAATCAATTCTATATGGATCTTGGTTTGTAGCACAGGTAAGAATTTGTAATAGCTTCACATTCTGTATTCTGACTTAAAATAGTAGATTTAACATCAAAAAACCTTTTATGCCTGAACTTCCTCAATGACATATTCGAATTAGTTGATCATTTAGATTATTCTTTGATTATTCTGGCAATATTCATACAGCCATATGATGAATGTGGTTTCGGTAATATATCAGTTTAGTAATAAGTAAATGTTGACTGGTAGGTACCAATTTTAGTGGCACAGAATTATTCTATCCGCCGAATCAATAGATAAATAATTAACATAGTCTACCACAAAGATAGAAATAACATAGTCTACCACAAAGATAAAATAACATAGTCTACCACAAAGATAAAATAACATAGTCTACCACAAAGATGAAATAACATAGTCTACCGACATGGAAACTAACTGCATGGAAACTAACTGCATGGAAACTAACTACATAGAAACTAACTGCATAGATAAACACTGCATAATGTAATCCGATGTGTCTCTACTGCTATATTGTCTATCACTTCGACAGTTTCAGCCAGAGATTGGCCTAGTATGGACAGTCTGTGGGGCCGCAAGAGCCAGTGCCCAAGCCGCGAGGCTGCGTGTGGACTGCATATAGCCTCCGCGTGGCTGCAAGTGGGCAGTCAGTGTGTCACTTCTGGAGATACCTCATGGAGATTGATGTGCCTTTTGATGAATTTTGATGTGCCTTTGATGTGCCTAATAATGTGGCTTTTTATGTGCCTTTGGTATGCCTTTGATGTGAGGGGGGATACTGTAGATATTTTCGGTCGTCTATTGAATTCGTAATCTGAGTTTTTGCTGGGTATTCACAATTACATACCAATTCATAAACACAATTCAGAGGGAAAATATTCACCAATTTATAAACACAATTCAGAGGGAAATTTCCAAGAAGTGGCGTTGACTCCTTCAACCGCTTTGAGAGCAGCGGAAGTCAGGGACGCTGCTGGAGGGTAAGTCACATGGATACAGATATGACAACTCTATTGACTCACAGCTGCTTTACATGTGTTATTCAAAGCTACCTCTTTCTCTATGATGTACAATCACGTCTTTCCTTGCGCCAAAGCATCTTACATTCAGACTGTTTGAATGGAATCTACGAGTTCGGTTCGTCAGTTGACTGCACGGATGTGGGATGTGGAATGGGGATGTACGGATGTGGAATGTGGGATTTTTTTTTTTTTTTTGATTGAGTATATTACTATTACTATAGAATACCTTGTTCTACTGGAGAAACCTGTTGGTCAGAGCTCCAGTATCATCACTGGTTGCTGTAGGATTGGGATGTACGGGTTTGGGCTTTATATTTTAGTTTGGTTGGCTGGGTTTATTTGGATTTTAGTTGGCTGGGTTTAATTGGCTGGTTTTATATGGTTTGACTGGCTTTTGCATGGCGTTCGCTGCCTCACTGACGCTTATCCTGAGTGATATTTATACAGGGGCAAGGCTGGTCAGGCTTTCTGAATACTGCACAAGCTGCTAGACGCGAGCCTTAATGATATTCTGGGACCGGCGTTCGACTCGTTCTGGGAGAGCTTCTGCTGGGTCACGTGCCGGCGGACCCTCGGAACTCGCGGGTCACGTGCGTACACTTGCAAAGGGCATAGCGGCCCACACACGCCCGGGATGGCTTTTTCACGGCATATTGGGCATCTGACAGTAGGCACGGAGGCGCGCCGCGCTTCAAAGCCCCGATTTTTTTTTTGTGGAGGAGGATCAAACGACCTGAGTCAATAGGTCGGAACTGCACACAGACCCCGGCACCCGCCTTTCCGGCCCGGCACCACCCCTCGGGAAGCAGCATGCAGGAAGATCCAAACGTAGCAGTTGATGGAATGGGGATGTACGGATGTAGAATGGGGATGTACGGATGTGGGATATGGGATACCGGATGTGGGATATGGGATGTCTCTGTTCAAACCTCCATACTGCATGCAACCGCCAACACCCCTAATGGATCCCGTAACCGCCGCCCAATGGCTCCTCTTAGCGGCCACCGGCGGCTTCTCGACGTGCCACTGGCCCCGGCCTTTGGCCAAGTATTTCTTGTGCTGGGCCGTGTTCCATGCCTCCGAGTACTCCCTCACTAAATACTGCCTGCCCCGAACACTCACGCCACACTCGTTTCTCCTCTATGGTGCACGCGGCTCGGTGCACTTGTTAGCCGTGCACTTGGCCAGTGTTGCCGAGCACCTTATTTTGCACAGCTGGGGCTTCGCCTGGGGCCTTCCTCTGACGGGAATGGTGGTGGCGCTCGCTGGCGTCTTGATCCGCGCCATGGCAATGTACCAGTGTGGAGAGTCGTTTTCCCACTACATTGAGACCGAAAGGAAGGATGCCAATGGCCTAGTCACTTGCGGAATCTACAAGTGGTGCCGGCATCCGAGCTACCTAGGTTTTCTAGTTTATGTGGTGGGCATGCAGCTTCTTTTGGGCACGGTGGTGCTGCACACGCTCAGCTTGCTGGTGTTGTTTCGTTTCTTCTCCCGCCGCATCCGCTTCGAGGAGTGGTTTTTGGTCAATAAGTTGTATGGGGCACAGTACCTGCAATACCAGAAGGAGGTCGCATGCTTGGTCCCATATATATACTAACAGTTGGGGCTGTGCACTTGGTCAATGTCGTGGGGATTCAGCAACTCAGCCGTACAACCTGTCAACTCTAACAACTTCTGTCATGACACTTACTCCAGGCCTCAGGCCATGGATCACGTACATGGATCACGTACATGGATCACGTACATGGATCACGTACATGGATCACGTACATGGATCACGCACATGAACCATGCACATGGACACCACAGTTTCATGGACAGCTCACAAACTCCGGTTCATGAACCGCTTGCGCGTGAACGCCAACCAGAACTTACTGGGCACCGTCTGGTCTTCGGAATAGATTTTCTTCAACAAACGGTCGGCCAATTCCTGGCGGAATTGCTGCAAATAGCTGCGCAACAAGTCAGCCTCGTTTTTGGAGCCCGGAGCCTGGTACAATGCCTTCATGGGAAAGCCAATGTCGCCGGGCAACGCAAACGAGTCGAGCGCCAAGTTATTTAGCGCCCGGACCGCGTCTTTATAGGAAACCCTTGCATTCAACTTGGACAAGCAGTCGCTGACAAACAATATGCCGTAGATGAGCAAGCGATCGGCGGGTCCTTTGATGTCGAAGTTTTTGAAAAACGAGTTTGCTCTGAAAAGATCGAGCACCTCCTCAATGATATCGTACTCTTGGTTTGGAGGGTAAGAGGGGCCACGGTAGGACGTGTGGATGGGCAACAAGACAATGTTACCAACAATACGCTCGGCGGCGGAGTCGCCTAGGAATGTGGAGTGGTAGGCAGGCATTGGTGTGGAGTGGAGTCGGGCGGTGGGAGTTGAGGAGGGTCGCGCGGGTGCGGATGTGTACGGATGTGCACGGATGTGCGTGGCAGTGCGTGGTGTACTGATGTGCGTGGCAGTTACTGGTGTACATCCCTAAGTTACTGGTGTACGGATGCCATGCAAACACATGGCGCGGGTGCGTCGGGTGTACGAGTGTGCGTCGTGTACCGCCCGCAGCGTCGATCTCGGGTAGTCAGCCTCCCACTGCGCTCGCCGCGCCCGCCACCCATGCAGTTCCCATGAAGCATGCCAGCAAAGCAGGGATGCTTTCGGGCCCGGCCCCTCTCTCAATATGTAGGCCTTTCCCACCGCCGTCTCGGTGTGCACATCCCCGCCCGGCGCTTCCAGTAGTCGTCGGGTATTGCCCGTGCGCAACCAGTCTTTGCGTTGCTTGCACCCCGACACCCTTACACCCTCACACCCTCGCAACCACCGCCTCTATTCTTTTCTTCCACCCCCACCCTTCTTCCCGGCTTCATCTCCACGGCCCGCTCCCATTGTACGTGCACACAGACGGTTGCTTCCAAGCAGAAACCAGTACATCCCTGCTGCTCGTGGTGCCTCGTGTTCGGTTCATTCAACTGTCAAGGCTTAGCCTCTCCGGAAACTCTCCCTCTGCATCCGTGGTCTGCTTGACAATGTCATATCCTCCCAACCACCACGAGGCGTTCAACCTCCCTGAACACCTAATACCGCTGGCATTGTTGAGTTCCAACTCGGGCCATAATCCTGGTTCGCCCAGCGCCAACGCCGCTCCTTACTCGCACAATCTGGCGGGTCCCGCCCGTGCTGGCCTGCCGAGTCCGTATATCAATGCAGCCTACAACGGCCTGGGGCAGGCGCCGTATCCGGCCGCCCAGCTGGCGCATGGTAGCCGTGACACCTTTGGGGGGTCCCATATCTACGGCTACCCTCAGGGGGAAGCCAATCGCTCGTCGGCTCTGTCGTTGACCCACGAGCCCGTGCTGCGCTACCAGGGCTTCCCCAACAATGGACACGACAATTATTACAAGGCTCCGCAGCCGCAAAGCTATCTGGGCCAGTCCGTTCACCACAATCAAATCCCCTCCTACAACAACGGCTTTCCTCCGCAGAACCGCAAGGATCCGCTTGCTCTTCAAAACCTGTCTCATGGTCTGCAACAGCCCAACTTGCATCCCGTCCACCTGCCGCAAAAACATCCCCAGCCCCCTCGCCAAGGCTATCCGCAGGACAGCCGGCCACTTCAATTCGGCGACCCTCGCCCTCAAGACCCTCGTCAATTTTCCCCTCAGCAGAACTACCATCAAACGGGCCTGCTCCTGTCTATTCCTCAGTATGGTCCTCCCTCTGGAGATGTGTCCTCGGCGTCGCGGAAACCTCCCATTCTGCCCATTCTGGAGAATAGACGCGTGGTGACGTCTCCGTCAATGCCGATATACAATGCTGAAACCCTCCAGACTCAGCAGCTCAAGAAGGAACGGGACACTAAGGAGAATAGAACAAAGTCCATGACGTCGTCGAACCAGCCCGTGTATTACAACAATACCCAAAACCAACGCTCAACATCTGGCAGCTCAGGCCACACCTTTTCGTTTTCGTCCAAATCGAGATCTTTGAGCTCTTTGGGAAAGCTTTCGTCTCTTTCTACCAAGAAGTTTTCTAGTACGTCTACTTTGCAAAAAGACCGTACATTGTCGCTGTCCACTATATCTACAGTGAAGCCGGCCTCGCATTCTCTGAGGAAGCCTATCGTGTACCCGGCAATTCTCTCTCGTGTTGCGAAAGCTTTCAAAGAGGGAATGGTACTCACGATCAACATGAAAGACGGCTTGGAGTATCACGACTCTTTCACGGGAAAAGTCGCCATTGACCTCATTTGCAATATCATCCGGACAAACGACAGAAACTTGGCTTTGCTATTGGGAAGGGCTTTAGATGCCCAAAAGTTTTTCCACGATGCTACCTATAATCATCGTTTGAGGGATTCGGCCAACGAAATCTACAACTTTACTCGTGTTTATAGCGATGTGGAGTTTTTTGATGATAACGGTGGTATGAGTGGGAACGGAAGCAATAATAACTCCAACAGAGCTTCATTGCTTGAGAACCAAACTTCCTCGACTGCACCTTACCCTTCATCAAGTTTCCCCCCAATGCCGGGAAGTCCAATAGATGGGTTTCCTGGAAGTTACACTAGTCTCAACAAAGTGGGAAATGATAAGGACTTCATCGACCAGTCTCGGGTTAATGGTGTCTTCACTATCTTGACCGACTGCTATTCTCCAACATGCAACCGCAACAGGTTGTGCTACTCGATTGCCTGTCCTCGTCGTCTCGAGCAACAGGCGCGTCTTAATATGAAACCCAGGGGCGGCTTGAAGCGTGCAGTATCGAGATTGTCTTTGCATGATACAGAGGCTTCAAAGACCTTGTGGCACGAAACTGTCGACAGCGCTGTTCTTGAAAAGTTGGACAAGCATGAAAAAATGAGACAAGAATTGATCTATGAGCTCATCTATACCGAGAGAGACTATGTCAAGGATTTGGAATTTATGACTGACTTTTACATCATGCCGTTGAGAAACCCCACCAATAACATTATCCCCGAAAGAGAACGTGATGCTTTCATAAGAACTGTTTTCGGGGGTGTGAGTGAGTTATTGAGATTGGCCAAGAGTCTTAGTGAAGCGTTGACCGCACGTCAGCAGACTCAGAAACCCGTGATAGAGACCATCGGTGATATTTTGTTGCTGTATGTTGGAAGTTTCGAACCATTCATCAAGTACTCTGGAAACAAAGTTTTTGCCAGTTTCGAGCACGAAAGACAACAGCAGGTGAACATAAAATACGCTAGATTTTTGGAGGCCATAGAAAAGAAACCCGAATCCCGAAAGCAAGACTTTTCGTCGTTTCTTATCAAGGGTGTTCAAAGACCAGCTAGATACCAGTTATTGGTTAGCGGAATCTTGAAAAACACTAAGGAAGATTCTCCTGACTATAAGGTGCTTCAAGAAACTAAGGAGGAATTAGAGAAGGTTTTGGCCCGAATCAATATCCAGACTGGTGAAGCCACTGACCGTCACAAAGTCATGGTTTTGCATAGGCTTCTTGGAAGACAGACTCTAGAGGAGCGTTTCAACTTTAAGTTGAACTACAACAACCGCATTATTTACCAAGTGACATTGAGTCGGAAACGGGATAACGAAAAAATTGACCTCTATCTTTTTGAGCATGCGCTTTTATTGGTCAAGCACAAGATACAAAACAAAAGGGAGGTGCATAAAGTCTTTGAACGGCCAATCTACTTGCCCCTACTATTCATGAACAGTGGCTATGAAATCCCAACATTTAAGACTTTGCTCCCGTACAGAGAAAACGGGTCTATCGTTTCGGATATTGGATTGAAAAATAAGGTGGAGATCTCGCAGTACAACCCAGTGTTGTCGTCCCAGCCAAAATTGCAGCTTAACTTCTTGGGACTTGGAAGTAATGCCACGCATGTTTCTTTGTTTGCAGACGACTTGACCAATCAAAACCAGGTGTTGCTGCAAGTGCAAGCACAGCAAAAGAAGCTTATTGAAAAAAATGACGTCTTCTCATTGTGCAAGTATGAGACAAGAAGATTCATTGGAAACAATAGAATTAATTGCGCAGTGCCCTGCTACGGTGGAAAGAAGCTTTTATATGGAACAGATTCAGGAGTGTGGGTATCCACAGTCCGGTCTATCAGCGTTACATCTCTGGAGAAGATTTGCTCGGACCCAACATTGGTGATAAGCAAACCATATGTTACTCAGTTAGAGGTCTTGGTCGAGTATTCTAAGGTTTTGGTACTTTCTGACAAGACATTCTACGAATTTGACTTGTCGTGCACGGACTCTTTGGATCACGTGAAAAACACAAGAAGCGGAAAAGTGATCCTCAACAACATATCGTTCTTCAAGACGGGTGTTTGCGATGGAAAACTCTTAATGTGTGCCGTGAAATCCGGCAACGCCAAGGCTATCAACATCGTTGAGCCAATCAACCCATTTGACAGCAAGAATAAGAACAAGAATCGCAAGCCAGAAGTGCGTGAAATCACATTCACCTCGGACCCAGTGTCGATCTCATTCTTGAAGACAAAATTATGCATCGGGTGCACCAAGGGCTTCGAGATTCTTTCGTTAGAAGCAGGAAAGAAGGAGTCGATCTTGGACGAAGCAGACCCGTCGTTGGATTTCGCCACGCAAAGAGAAAGCGTCAAGCCATTGGCCATACACAGACTCGACAAGAAGTTCTTGTTGAGCTACAGCGAGTTCTCGTTTTTCATCAACGGGAATGGATGGAGAACCAAGCACGACTGGGGCATCTTCTGGGAAGGAATGCCGCAGAACATCGCATTATTCTACCCATACCTATTGGCGTTTGATCCCGGGTTCATTGAAATCCGAGACCTCGAGACCACTAGCCTCATCCGGGCATTGGTTGGCGAGAACATTCGGTTCTTGCACTCCAACGAGCACGAGGCGTTGTATGCGTGCGAGGAGAACGGCTACGACATCATTGTGTCGATCGATTTCTTGAACCTCAAGCCCAAATCAAAAAGCTAGCCGGCGAAGAAGCGCGGAAGGCTAGCAGTACATACGAACCTTGACCCGTGAGTCTTTTACGACGAGCCCTGGAGCCGGCGGTTTCCGTAGGCCCCCGGCAGACCAGAAGATGGGATGTACGGGTGCAGAGGGGCCGCGGCTCAAGCACCAGACCCGTTGCTAACAACCGCGACGCGAAAACTTCTCCACCTCTCCATTCTTTTCCGCCAACAATGCCTGATTTGCAGCACATCTTCTCGCAGGAGCCGCTCGTGCAGTACGGCATTCCCTCTGTCGAGCGGCCGTTTGGGTTGTACCTCTGGCCGCTTTTTTCGGCCGTTTTCGAGAAGGTCGTGGGGTACCCAGCCGAGGACTTCCAGTTCGTCTACAACAAGACATTCTTGGCCAACGGCTGGCAGGCCATTGGCATCATTGCCGTTTACTACACTGTGATCTTTGGAGGCCGTTTTCTCAGCAGCAAATTGGGCGTTCCTGCGTTGAAGTTGAATTTCTTGTTCCAGGTGCACAACTTGGGCTTGACCATTGCGTCGTTGTCGCTTTTGCTCTTGACCATCGAGCAGTTGATGCCGATTTTGGTCAACCACGGCATTTTCTACGCCATCTGCAGCGAGCAGGCGTTTGCCCCAAAGTTGGTGACATTGTACTACTTGAACTACTTGACCAAGTACTGGGAGTTGATTGACACGGTGTTTTTGGTGTTGAAGAAGAAGAAGTTGTTGTTCTTGCACGTGTACCACCACGGCGCCACCGCTCTCTTGTGCTACACCCAGTTGGTGGGCTCGACGTCCGTGGAGTGGGTGCCAATCACGTTGAACCTCGCCGTGCACGTGGTCATGTACTGGTACTACTTCTTGAGCGCCCGTGGCATCCGCGTGTGGTGGAAGGAATGGGTGACGCGGTTCCAGATCATCCAGTTCGTGTTGGACTTGGGGTTCGTGTACTTTGCCACGTACACGCATTATGCATTCCGGTACTTCAAGGCGTTGCCACACATTGGCGACTGTTACGGCTCTGAGTTGGCGGCCTTTTACGGGTACTTGATCTTGACCAGCTACTTGTTGTTGTTCATCTCCTTTTACATCAGAGTGTACAAGAGCGCCGGCAAGAAGGCCAAGAAGACCGCGGATGCTGCGCCTGCAGCTAAGGCTTCCGGTGCGGACGCTGCTGCCAGCAAGGCTCGTTCCAGAAAGGCTTAGGGAACGGGAGAACGTTTGCTTGAGCCTTGCCCGACATAATAAGATAGTCACAATGCAGGGCTCCTCGTTGACCCAGCTATGATTATGGAGACCGCTGAATAGAAATACGCCATAATGGATTTCCTGTAGGCTTCTCGTGCCAACGAGCATAAGTAGCGCCATAAAACCTTGACAAAGACGAGGCCACCCGAGAAAAAGCCAATCGAACCAACAGGAGGTAAGCCAATCAGACCAACAGGAGGTAATCCAAGAAGATAAGCAGACAAGATAAACTGAAAGACAAGCAGACAAAGCGAGATGCTTATGTGGGGTGCAGCCAGTGAGGCGGCGCGGCTCATGCGGATCCAGCCTCCGCACGCGGCTCTCCCCCACGTCGCGCGTGTTCTTCGATCGGCAACGCACAGCTCAAGTGCCGTTCCGCGGATCGCCCACGCCACAAATAAAGCCGCACTATGCCAAACAGCAGCTTCGCGCTGCCAAGCGTCTGCAGCAAGCAACGCTAACACCGAGAGGAAGGAGATAGGGGAGGGAGCCAAAAGCCGAAACGGGAGCAAAAGCTAAAACGGGGGCAAAAGCTAAAACGGGGGCAAAAGCTAAAACGGAGGCAGCCAAAAGCCGAAATGGGGGCAAAAGTTAAAACTGGAGGCAAATGCCAAAACAGCGGCGAAGCCCAGAATTAGTGGCAAAAGCCAAAACAGCGGCAGCACAGAATCGGAGGCAAACCCAAAACAGCGGGCGACCCCAAACTGGAGGCATGATATTGACAACCGTTTCTCCCCCTTGGCGCCCCTAAACCTCACCCCGTGTCGCCACTCAACCAACCCCGTGTCGCCCGTTCTGCCCCGCTTATGTGCCCCAAATCAGGCAGCAAGGGTAGTGGTGGATCAGACAACAACCACAAGAAATATCGGACCACAAATATCCAGCACATCAATTGGGGGTCTTAAGGGGAAGAAGTCCATACCCGCGGGCCGCTCGCGGTGTAGGCTGAGGTAAGGCGTCCCCCTTTACCGATGTGGGAGGGCGGCCGCCAGCTCGGGGAAAACACCCAAAGCAGCAGCAGCGCGCGTTCGAGCCGTACCCCTATCCATAAGCGGAAGTCCGGCTCCCTGGATACACAGTGCAGGAGCGACAGAGTTTGGGGCGGCATCAGAAACGGCCGATCTTCTGCAGGCCACGGCTCGCTCAAAACCCGCCTTTGTTCCTTCGAGTGGCTCGCAGTTCCGGATATGCGCAGCTGATGACTAAAATCTGATACCGGCGCATGCACGGCCTGCAGGCAGGCCGCGCGCGTTCTGCAGGCCCTCTCGGCACTTTACCGAAGCCGAAGCGGCTGTCGCGGAACGCTGGCCGCTACATTGACATGGGCTTCGGGAAGCGCGCTGGCCGCCTGAGGCGTCTCGGCATCAGTGCACGCCTGTACTGGTCTGAAAGTGTTGCTTGGTGGCTGCGTGCAAAAAACGCCCGGCAGATGTGGAACGCCGGCCACTATCCACGGCCCGCCGCCAGACCCTCAGCAACCGAAACCAGCGGCAAATCCCTCGACGGGAATCTCGCACAAGTGGATGCGGATTCCGGCCGCAGCCTGCATCCAACCTGCAAGGCTGCACTCTTGGCAGGTTTTTCAGCCGTCCGCGAGGTTTTATTACTTTGCAGCGGAAGAATCGGGAATACTTCTAACCGGCCGGTTCTTATATAGCGTCTGCCTGCCCACACACGCTGCGTGTTTTTTACCACCCACCGTGACTTCACTTCTTGATTTTTCTTTCCCTGCAAACGATTATTTCACTTCTGACATTCGAGGTTTCTGACGTTAGCGTTTGTCCTGTTTCAAAGTTCAGCTGATCACAGGCCGCAGATAAAGATCAGTTCGAGCTCCATTCCCAGATCAGTTCGAGCTCCATTCCCAGAATAGTTCGAGCTCCATTCCCAGATTAGTTCGAGCTCCCCAACAGCTCATACCACTTCCTGCCTCTTCCACACCATGGGTTACAAAGTCGAGTGCCGCCTTCCCCCGTTGAACTCGCTTGCGTTGGACTTTGCTCTACCGCAACCAAATGCGCAACAAGAACATTACTACAACTCATACCCTACACATTACCGTCCTCATGATTCGGTACGAACCCCCCCTAACATGGAGTCCACACGCACGTTGCCCAGCGTGTTGCACTCAAGCGTGGCGCACATGAAACCCGACATCTTTACGGCCGGCAAGTCCGCCGTGTTGGGGTCTGGCCATGGAGCGCTAGGTGGCGCGTACAGCGCCCCGCCCGATCCTTTCAGCAACCCAAACCAAACCAGAATGGGGACGCCAATCTTCCCCGGGGGCGCCGCTTACGTGACCAACGCGTATCCCGCGTCGTACTCGTCCAAGTCGTCGCTCTCGGACTCGGCGTCCGACGAGCCCGCCGGCTCTGCGGCCCGCCTGTTTTTGCCAACAACCGCTGCTTGCCATATACCGGTATTGGGCGAGACCCCAGGTTGCAAGCCTGCCAACGCTGACCTGCGTGCTCCTAGCGAAGAGCCGCAATCGTCGTCAGACCAGGAGAGCGGCGCATCTCCCAAGTGCCACAGCGAATGTGCAGAGCACGAGTCGTCCGAGCCGCTGAAAAAGCGGAAAAAGCGCCAGTGTCCACAGTGTTTGCAGCACTTCTCCAACTTGGCCACGCACCGCTCCACACACTTGAACCCCACAGCCCGGCCACATGTTTGCAAGGTGTGCCAGCGAGGCTTTGCGCGTCCCAACGACCTCTTCCGCCACTTCAAGTGCCACTGGAAAGAGATGGGCACGGACCAGGGACAGTTCAAGTGCCCTTTCAAAACTGGCAAGTCCGATAAGTGCAGCCACACGCTGGGGATCTTCTCACGCTGCGATACCTACAAAAACCACTTGAAGGCGATTCACTTCCAGTACCCAGAGGGTACCAAGAAGAGCAACCGCAGCAAGATCCCGGGCACATGCAAGCTCTGCTGCAAGGAGTTTAAATCGGTGGATGACTGGATCACCCTGCACATTGAGACACACGAGTGCCAGGCCATCGAATAGGCCTGCACCGGATTTATAGATTTAATTGACACGGAACAGCAGAGGAAGATAGCCAAGTAGAAGCTGTTGACATGCTAAGAGAAGCTGTTGACATGCCAGTGGAGGCTGTTGACATGCCAAGAGAAGCTGTTGACATGCCAGTGGAGGCTGTTGACATGCCAAGAGTGGAGGCAGAACGGCCTGCACGTGACCTGCACGTGACCAAAACACTGGTGTACGGGTGCGACGCGTAGTACTCGTCCCCCACCACAGCAACTCCAACCCCATGAAGGGCTTCGTCAAAGCAGCAGTGGCGCTTTTGCTCGCCTCCACGTACAAGACGCTCCCCCTTGCGTACGTCTTGCGTTTCTACTCGCTCGTGTTCCGGCATCTTGTGCTCCGCAAACAACAGTACCTAAAAACAGGCAAGAACACCTATGGATTCGGCGAAAAGCCCGACGATGTGTTCCGTCCCGTCGCCTACTACTCGTACGCGTCCCCGCTTGAGATTGACATGTACTTACACAAGTCGAACCTGACTTATTTGGTGGATTTGGACATTGCACGGACGCACTTCATCTGCCAGATCTTCCAGGCGCTCTTCATCAAGTATTGGGAGAACGAAACCGGCGAGTTTCGCCGCAAGTCGCTCCTCAATTGCCCTTATATCCCCGTGGGCACCATCCAGTGTACCTTCAAAAGGGAGATCAAGGTGTTTCAGCGGTACTCCGTCACGTCCAGTGTGTATGCGTGGGACGACAAATGGCTATACGTGTACCTGAAGTTTGAGTTGACCGACGGCTCGCTTTGTGCGGTGGCCATCACCAAGTACGTCTTCAAGAAGAAAGGCCGGATAACCATGCGTCCAAGGGAGTTCATCGCCGAGTGTGGCATGTACAACGACGCGGTGGAGAAGACCAATGAGGGTAATTATGCTGCCATCAGTCAAATCAAGACCTCCGAAGAATTGGAGCAGTGGGCCAGCGAGCTCTCTAGAAAGACTTGCAGGTAATGCAACATTGTGGAAGCGTCTGTAGAAGCCATGGCTTTGTAGGATTGTCATCGCCCTGAGATTCTGCTTTGTAGGATTGTCATCGCCCTGAGATTCTGCTTTGTAGGATTGTCATCGCCCTGAGATTCTGCTTTGTAGGATTTCATCGCCCTGAGATCCTGCGTGGGCCTGTGGTCCCTCGATTGCAGTTATGCCAACTGAAAACCCTCGTGCCCCTCGGAAATGGCCAAAAGAAGAGATCCCCGGAGCGTCTCGTACGAGTCGTACACCGGCAAATCGATTTGGTTGAAGCACGTGTGCGACGACGGCAATCTGTCCTTGGCTCCATAGTCTCGGTGGATGCTGAATTTGCATACGCCGTTGGCGCCCCGAAGGTCCTTGAACCCGTTCAAAGGCACCTTCAGCGTGCCGGTGGAGAACTGGAGGAGCCGGGCGCGTTCCTCATTGTCGAAGGACTTCACCGCCCGCCAAAACCACTGGATCTGCTCCGAAGACGCAGAGTAGTTGTTGTACGTGCAGTTGCTCTGCCAGTCCAGAACATTGATATCGGGGAGCCCACTAATCAACAATTCTAGCTCCTGCTCGTCGAAGATGCTGACCAAATCCTTGGGGATGATCTCGTGGAACCCTGCAATGAAGTTGCTCATCTGCTCCTTCACCGATGTCTTCAACCGGTACTCCACAACCAACCGGATGTACTCCTGCTTGTTTGCCTCGGTCACGGGGATGTTGCGCCCGTTCTCCACGAGGTCAATCACCTTGTGCTCTCCATAGTCATCTGTCTCCACGGAAAAGTCTTCGGTGATGATATCCGTAATGTCGTTTTCCAACATCCACATCAATGACTTGGCGTACTCTAGGTCCAAGTTCTCCATGTCCTTAAGAGAAACCGCCTTGTTCAAGATTTCCTTGTAGACCGCACGGCTGAAGTGGCAATCCAAGAAGCAGTCGTCGTATATGGCCTTACCAATGATTCTTCCGATGAACTTGAAAAACGACAAATGCTCCGGGTTGATGTATGACGTTCGGTTCGGATGGTATGTGTTTTCATCACTGGCCACGGGCGTGAAGAGGGCGTAGTCGGGGTTGAACATCTGCCGAGAGAGCACCTGATACCATTCTCGGGTGACTCCGCCAGCGTCGATTCCGGCCTCGCCCTTGAAGTTGATTTCCAAGTTGGCACTCCGGAATTCCTCTGTGGACTTGAAGAATAGCGACCGGTAGGAGTCCAAGAACACCTGCTCCCTCCGAATGGAGATACTGAGCTTGTTGCGGCTTTCGCCTTCGCTGTGCAACTGCCCGTTAAAGTAGTTTCGCTTATTGTCAAACTCCAACACTTTGGGGTTGCGGACCAACATGCTGAAAGGACCACTCATAAGATTGGGGTTGGACCGCACCATCTGGTTCAAGATCTTCTTGTGCTCATCGATGAACGCGTAGAAGAGGTCCTGAAGTGGCTCTTTTTCAAAGTCGATTTTTTTCACCTCGTACTTTTGCACGTCCTTGAGCTCCTTCACTTTGCTGTGCTTGCACACAATCATGAGCGACTCGATCAAGGGCAACAAGGCCGTTGCAATGTGGGACATGCTCGAGTTCTCTTCTAGCACCCTCAAACATCCACTGAGCGCCTTCCATAGTTTACCCAAATCGAGATGGCGGTACAACTTCGTCAACTTGTCGTGCTCATCGTCTTTCGAGTCTTTGGACTTGTCCGACTCGTACATGTAGTTGAGAGCCGTCAAAATCCGGAGAAGTTTGGCCTGATCGGAGCTCGGCGCCGTCAACTTGCTGATAATCTTGCTATCATAGACGTCAACATCCTCCTTTTGCGTGGTGGTGAGCTCCTTTTGCAACTGCTTCAAATCATGAATAATCACTTCGCCAAGCTTACTGGCTTTTTCGGAGAGCTCCAACGAGAATACCGCCTGCGAATTGCCCAAAAGTGACAAGTGGTGCATGGCACTGATGGTGTTCCGGAATGTGTAGTTGACACACTCGTTTGAGGCGAGGATCTTTGTGAGCAACTTCAAGTTGGCATCCAGGATAAACTTGGTATGGAAGCTTGGAGGCGTTGGCTTGGATTCCCTAAGTGCCAACAACGGCCGTGTGGCAAAGTGCATAGCGTTCGCAAGGAGATCAATGAAGTAGTGTTCTTCGCTTAGCAAGCCGTTTTCCAAGAGCTTGATCAAAAGATTGATCGGGTATTTTTCCTCCATAGAGGACTTCTTGAGCTTGAACTTCTTGCCGTTTTTCTTCGTGAGGAACACGTTCTCGTGCTCCGTCAAAAAGTATAGCCTGACGGCAGCGTTTTTCTCCAACAAATAGAGAACTGCCTCGATCATCTGCACTCCGAGAATGATAGGTGTTGCATTCGACGGGAAGGACCTCGTATTCTTCGACTCTTTTCCGGCCTTCGATGACACTTGTGCAAACATTTTCTCCAAAGACTTCTGGCTCAGCAATCCGTCATATAACACAGCAAGAAGCATACTAAGCACATCTGTACGGTTTTGCTTGTTGTTGCATATTTGTGCGAGTGCCTTGTAGATGTGCTCTCTCTGGTTTATAGCACATGGGAGAAACAAGAGTTTCACCACGCTTGCCACGCCTGCACGATCGAGGAATGGCACTGCAAACGTTTTTGTCTTCTTGCGGGGCTTCTCTTCTTCCTTCTCTTCCTCTGGAACCTCCATGTTGGGCGAGGGTTCGGACTCTTCGCCCAGAGAGTCTGCTTCTTCCTCGTCATCAAAATCATAGAACCGACGAGCTAACGACTCTTGTTGAAGTATATCGTCACGTATTTGCTCGGGGAGAGCCTCCAAGAAATCAGAGTCAATTTCGCGGACTTCACTGCCTGTTTGGTTGGCATTGGCACGTCTTTCTCTGACGTGCTGGGTGAATACTTCCTCCCGAATATCCTCGGGGAGCGCTCCCAAAAACTCCGGATCAATACCAGTTCCGCTGATGTCGACTTCCTGGCCTCCAATCCAAAGCATGATGGGCTCTTGAGGCTCTGACTCCTCTTCGCCCTCTGCTTCTTCTTCGGCCTCTTTTTTCGATTCTTCTGCTAGAGCTTGAAGCTCTTCCCTCTTTTTGCGCATCTTCTCTTCTTTTTGCTGCCGGGCCTTTTCCTTCTCCTCGGCCTTTTTCTCGTATATGGCGATACTGTCTTCTGCAATCAAATCCACTAACTTGGGGCGAATCAAATCACCAATCTTGCCGCCAACTGCATTGTCAATATCCCTGTAAGCTTTAGTCCAACGCTCTGTCGTTGAGCTGATGAGGATATAGCCGGAGGTTGACGACGAAGGAAAATCGTCGTTCAAAATTGCTTGGAACGCTGCGTCAATTTGTGGGAAAACAGACCCGTTTCGGATCGTGAACGTAGACCCCAGAGAGCGAAGAGGGTTGAGGCTCTGCAAGCGTTCATTTGTCGGCGTGATTTCGTACACGAGGTTCCCTTCGTCGTCGTAATCAGACCCCGACTCCAAGTTATCATCATCGTGGGTATCACGATCCTCGTCTTCTCCTTCTTCCTCCTCCTCGTCATCATCATCGTTGTCAAATGTACTGAATCTCGTCGACCCGCGGTTGCCGTTGTCGTCTGTATCAGCAAATGCCTCGAGCCAACCGTCCAAATCAACCTCATCGTACACTTCGTCCTCGGATCCGTCTTCATCCTCATACTCATATCCGTCTTCGTATTCGCTGCCAAAGCCATTGAATTCCTCTTCTTCCGTGTCCACATTACTGTGGGAGTCAAGATCGAGGTCCTCAATGATTTCAATATCCTGTTCGCTGTCTTCCGTATCATAGCCACGGAAGCCATGCGGTTCGATACTTTCCGCGTCCTCTTCATCTTCCTCCATGTCATCCTCTTCCAAATCTATATCGGAGTGACTATCGTCACTACTGTTTTCAGAATCATCTTCGGACATATCATCTGACTCTGATAACACAACATGTAGTGGCTGGTCCTGGTAGAACTCTTCTTCCTCGCTATCGAGATCATTGTCGTACATTCCCAACGCAGAATTTCGGAACAAGTCGGGAGTTTCGTCTTTGTCTTCGATATCTTCGATATCGTCGTCCTCTTTATCAGTCAGAGGAGACTCGAAGAGATCAGCGTGAGCAACCTTGAGTTTTGCCAAATTAGATATTGTTTTGAGCCCGACATTGAGCACCTTGTTCACCTTAGGGAAGTTCAAATCAAGGCTAGACAAGATGCTGGTGATTTGATTGGGTAAATGGGCATCAATCATAGCCGACGAGAGGTAAAAAAGGTCCGATTTCGTGGCATTCCGACTCAAAAGCGGGTAGCATAGCTCTCTAAACTTGGACGAGAGGAAGCAGTAACACAAGTCAAGAGTATCGAATATCTTCGAGTATGACTTAGCCCTGTATGAAGAATCGGAGACGGTGTCCCGCAAAATTCTCGAAAGGATGTCCATGACAAGCTTCCGGACAATGGCCATGTCAGGATTCTCCTTGCTGCAGTCGGGTACCTCATCATTCCGCAATACTGTGGTGGAGACTAGGGCCAAAAGGGTAAGTTTTGCGAGAGATGAAATGGCCTCTCTTCTTTGAAACTCAGGACCTTTCAGTGCAACGAGCAGTTGTGCAGGAAGAAGCTGATGAATGAAAAAGTTCAAGCTCGTGAAGCGAGGCTTGTTTCTTTCATTGATGGAATGTTTTTTCGAAAATGTGATAAACTCCAATTTCGCCTGCCCATAGGAGCCCACCAACTCACATATATTTTGCAAGAGAAAGCAGATGTATCTGAAGTTCTTGTTTTTGATAAGGTACTCGAAACTCAGGTCATCCTCCTTTTTCTTCTTGCCACTTTCATCCAGCTCTTTCTTTGGCTCTTCCTCCACGGGTGTCGTTAACCAGTCCTTTTTGCTAACCCTCATTAACTCACGAAGAAGACGGTGGATAATACCAACACTGTACCCTTGCAGACCAGCGTCTTTCATTTCCACGTCGTTGGTGTCACTTGGAGAAGGGCTTGACTGCAGGTCTTCAAGCAAGTACACCTTGAGTGGCAAGATTGTCTTTCCGTCGTAATCGTCGATACGAATCATTTTGGAAGCAACTTCGAGGAATACTTCAGTGTTCCGAGATGCCAAAAATCCCACTTCATCGAGAAAGTGGCGCATGTCGAACTTAGTCGTATTGTGCCTCTTGAACTGCCTCGAGATCTCTGCGGACATGACATCCGCAAGCGTTTCTTTGCTTTCGTGACAAGCCCTGATGACGAGAATGACTCCATTGTGAATGTCCTTGTGAAACTTTTCATCGCTGAATTTGTAGAAATTGTTAATTTTCGTTGAGATAGACTTCAATAACAGTGACTCAGTCACCTGTCTCACGAAAGCGTCTTCTTTGGCTAGCAAGTACATGAGCTTGCACATGGAAATGGCTACCCGGGCATTCAGTTTGGGCTCTAACGGAAGTATGGCATCTGCGATTCTCTGCTTCAATGCGGAAGCTTCTGATATCTCAGAAAGCCACTTGAGGTCTTCAGAAGGAGAGTTTGCTGCGGTAAAGACTGGGAGAACGAGCGCGAGCCCATCAGCAAAGTAGTCCAGGTCAATGGTCGACCCGGATGACCGGAGGTCTTCCAACAATAAGTCCACAAATTCGAAGTATTGCTTCTTGTGGACGTCTGTGATATCATCCTCAAGTGCGTGAAAGAAAAACTCGTTGAGTATCTTTGCCAATCGGCTGAGCAGAGCAAGATTGGCGTCGCTCTTATTCTTAGACAACATTCTTGCTTTAGCGATTATATCCACCAATAGATTATCTTTGCTTGGCACAATGCTGAATGCATCGCTCAAAGAGCTTTCAACCAGTGGATCACTAGGCGCCGAAGCTGCCAACTGGATGAGTGTCTTATAGAGCATGGGCATCTCACCATCTCTACCCTTTTTCAATAAGTCTCCCGATTGCGTCTTGATGGGTTCGTAGATGAAAGAATCTCCAAGATCAATGGCCGAAATAATCTCTTTGTACTTAGACCAGCCCTTGTTTGCACTCTCCAACGACTCATCGGAAATATTGTGAACATTTCTGATGTTTTTGACAAATGAGAGGAACTTCTTGCATGCATCGTCGTCGATGTTTAAAGTGGTCCTTAGAAAGTTCATGGAATCCGTGGGATAAGCCATTCTATCCTCATCCAAAGGGTAAAACTCGTTGGATAATTCACACGCCCATACCTTGGAAATCATGGCAATCAAATGATCAGGAACGGAAGCGGGCATTTCGGAGATGCTGGAATAATCATCAATTTTCATAAGTCTCGACTCCGATCCAATAGTACGCACAAGCAATTTCAAACACTGCAAAGCTGCCTCGCAACGAATACCGTCAAGAATGAGCGCTTCTTTGCTGCAGTATCCTCGGTTGTAGTATGACCAAGTGAACGGGAGCTTGGTGAGATTTCCAGGCTCAATGAAGCTAGAAAGGTATGGGATGGAAATAGCAAGAAACTCAATGTTTATCTGAGACAGCGAATAGTCAATGTTGAGCATACTCTTGGACTTTTTTGACTCGTGCTTGGCCTTGAATTCCTTTAGTTCTCGGAGCACTTCTCTCGCCGGCATTTGCTGGAAAAGCTCAATTGAAATGTCCGTGATTTGCTGGTAAACGTCTGTAGTGTGGAAGAAGTTCAGCACTAAGGAAGTGTAAGGAAATTTTCCAATCGGGCTACCTGAGGTAACTCGCTTGATCAAGTAAATTGCAAACAATCTGAATGTGGCAGCTTGATAAGGGGACAACCTCTTGGGAATACTGAGAAGATGCTGAATCCAGAGGGCGATTTTCCGAGTCGCCAAAACGAAAGTCTGCATGCCGGAAAACGGCAATTGGTCCTGTCTCCGAAGCATGCAACTTTGCGTAATACTGCTGATGAAGTAGTATGAATAGCCTCTGATTAGGTCGAAAGACCTGCGCAAATGGATGGTGTTCTGGAACTTGATTCTGTGCAGAACCTCTTCTGCAACCTCCCCCTGTGATGCAACTCCAATCCTTATCACAGCATCACATTGAATGAAACGGATTTTAGGCATGGTAGCGTTGGCGATGTCTTTTGGACATGATTCATGGAGTAGAATCTCTTCCATGAAACTGGTCTCTGTCAACTTAGTGATTTTCTCAATGATGTCTATGTGCGAACCGAGGAACTCTGCCCATGGTCCTGGTGCAAAAGAGTTTGAGCTGTGGAGATAGAAATTCACCGAAAAGTGTAGGAGGTTTTGGATCACGAGTAACTCCGATAAAAGCGCTGCTCCCTCTGATGGATCATTGCCGAATCTTGCAAAGTACAGAACATCGCCTTCGTACAGCAAAAGTCCAGCAATTCTAGGCGTGCTCAACTTTTCATGCAATTTGGCCAACATAATGCTCATTCCAGCTGGATAATTCAAATGTCGCAAGACAACTTCAAGGTCTCTCAGACCATTGTTGTCTAAAAAGTCATAGGGCAAATCGGGAATAAGTAGATATTCAAGCCAGGTCTCAAAATCTACCTGGGAGCGGATCTCGCCCTGCCAGACATCATTGTGTCCTAACATCGAAGCAATGAAGATGAGGACATTATCGTACAAGTACGAAGCAGGCGTTTTATCCCACGAAGGGAGCTCCTTGGCCAATGCATCTTGATGATCGTTGGGACCGGAAAACAAGCAGCCCGTTTCTGTGTTCAGAAACTCACCAGGAATGAATTTGCCGCTCAAATATGCCGAGAATTGCTCGCCTATAGTCGCAATCTCATGAATGATCACAGGGCGCAAGTCTGCGTTGTGCCTTCCCAAAGTCCGCATGGAACTACTGAGATTAGAAGTCAAGAAGCTTGACATCAAGTCCATGGCACAGTCAACTTTGTAGAACAACTGGAAAAACGTGTGTATGGCTTTTGAGCTGATAATGTTCTCGAGGCCGTCTTTACTCAAAGCAATGGCACCCAAAACCTCCAACAACGATAATAGGAGGTCGCTGTTGGGGAGGAACAAGCACCCATAGTTGTCAAAAATGCATTTGATGACGCCAGCTTCTTTCAAAATTGCATAGGCCGTGGGCTCATTGTGGATGATCTGAGAAATGGCCTCGATGGTTTCACTAAGAATCACAGGACCAAAAACAAGGGGGTTCTGAATCACTTTGATGAAGCTGGCGAGGATCAGCGAGTCAAAAAGCTTTCGCAATCTGTCTCCAGCTTCAGATTGGATGAGGCCGGTGACAAATTTAAGGAGGATTTTGATGTAGCTCACCTGCTTTAACGAAATAGTATGGTAGACTTCGACAATCTTGGGACCCCCGCCATCGTAGCCGGGATTCTCGATCGCAAAGTCAATCTCATAGTTGATAGAGTCGATCAAGAGACGGAAGCCATCGTTTTCAGCGAAGTTTCCAATCAAATCCACGGAAGACGTGAGGAGGAGAGAAATCACCCTGACGGCCGTCGTTGAAACCCAGCGGTTCTGCGAGTGAATGTTCATGAACGACATCAATTCTGTGAGCAATCCGCCGGCCACGAGACGTGGGGCCAAAGTGCGAGAATCCACCAAGTTGGAGAGAATCCCTAGGAACAAGCGGTAACTTTCGTGGAAGTCGTTTTTCTCGTCGCTCCGGATTTTCTTATTGATGAATCGAAGAACCTGGTAAAGCAAGCCGTGATTGACATTACCACCAAGATGGCGAACGAGTTCGCTTCCCCAGACTCGTCTTATGGATATAGCCCGAATCGTCCTCAGAGCAGTGTGGAAGATGTCATTGGATATGAGGGGGTAGTATTCGGGCGAGATCAAGTCCATGAGAAAACTCAAGGTATAAGGCTCAGTTTCAAAAAGCTGACACGATGTGAAGTCGGTGTTGAAGGTGAGGCAGACATAGGCAATAGCCAAGCATTTCATCCTCAAGAGTTTAGCTCTAAGAAGCATGGAATCGTCCGAGCATGTGTTGAAGGCTTTGGCATTGAGAGCATGGAAGGTGAAGGGCACAAGGGCTGCAACAGGGAGAGACTCGGAGGCTTTATCACAGATCTGCTCCAAGGATAGCTTTCTGATACTCTCCTCGCCGAGGCGGAAGGTGTAGAGGCCCTCGTGCTTGGTTTTCTTGTCGTCCAGCCTGGCCTTGTCATCCAGCTTGCTCTTCTTGTCGTCCAGCTTGCTCTTCTTGTCGTCCAGCTTGCTCTTCTTGTCGTCCAGCTTGCTCTTCTTGTCGTCCAGCTTGCCAAGCACCGTTTCTGGCACATCAGAAACGTAGTAGTCAAAAGTCAAAGACTTCCACTGTGAAGGGTACTTCTTCTCGTGATCAAGCGCATCCACCAAGCTGTAGTGGTCGGAGTGGGCCTTTTTGTCGGCATCATGCACGGGCGTCAGCCTCTCAGCCTCGATCCGGCTCTGGATGAAGCTAGCAGGAACCGGCGGCGGAAAGGCTCGCGCAATGTGGAGGATCTTCATGCGAAGGATCTTGGAAGGGTAGTCAGCCGTGGCACTGTAGCCCTCGGCAAGCGAAACACAGAGCTCCAAGGCCGCCAACTTGATGCCCACGGACGGCATGTCAATCAAGTGGAACACACGGTCCGAGCTGGAGTAAAGCTTGCGGTTGACGCAGTTTTCAAGAAGAAGCTTGGAGAAACGCAAGCACGACACCACAAGCACCGTGTCGGCAGGCGAGATCTCGCGCAACTTGGGGGTTTCGTGGTCGTAGCCGTATTCGGCAATGATTTTCTCAAAGAGATCGTCGAAATGGTTGAGCACCTTGACCCAGTGCACGAGGTCCGACTTAGGGTAGTTCCACGCCATGTTGGCGTCAAGAAAAGCGCTCAATTGCGGCTTGGCGCATGTCACGATTTGCTCAATCAACGGCTCGAAGTGTTTGCCTCTCTCGGTCTCAAGATAGCCTGCTCTTTTGAACGAAGCCATGGCTGTAGGCGGTGGGCACGGATGGGTAACGCAGGGTGGAGTCGTCCGGGTAACGTAGAGCGGAGTCGTCCGGGTTTTCTGCAGAGCTTTTTGCGAGTGGAGATACACGGAGAGCTATTGGAAACTGTCCGGAGAAGATGGGGCCAGCAAAGCGTGGATAGGTAGGGGCCTCTTATGATTTGCTCTGCTAGTCGCACTTGAAGTGCCGCTCCTGCACAGAGGGCGGTGGGAGGCGGGCCCGGCGGAGGGCCAGTTTGGGCCTGCGCAGTGGTGCGGGGCTCTGCGGGCCGCGTCGGGGCCGTGCAGACGCGGCGCACGCGCGGTCTCGAAACCGGGCTTTTTTTCGGCCGCTGGGAGGGGAGGGGCCTGCCATACCGCGGTGTACGGATGTTTGGTACCTCGGTGTACGGATGTTTGGTACCGCACCGCGCACTTCATCACAGCGCCCAGCGTGTACTACACCAACATGTCTGCAGTCAAAGGCAAGCAGTCGGTGCTTCCGCCGATCAACGTTATTTTCAAGTTCTTACAGCAGCAAGCGCTTGTTACCATATGGCTCTACGAGCAGACGGGGCTTCGAATCCAGGGCAAGATCCGGGGCTTTGATGAGTTTATGAACTTGGTCATTGACGACGCCGTGGAGGTTTGCACCAAGACAGGGGGTCGAGACGAGCTCGGGAGGATTCTTCTTAAGGGGGACAATATTATTTTGATTTGCAGTGCTGATGTTTAGTGGAGGCGGTCGGCCAGTGGTCCAGTGGTCCAGTGCCTCCAGAGCTGTTTCAGAGCTGTTTCAGAGCTGTTTCAGAGCTGTTTCAGTGCCTCCAGTGCCTCCAGTGCCTCCAGTGCACGTCAAGGAGTGTCCAGTGCCTCCAGTGCCTCCAGTGCACGTCAAGGAGTGTCCAGTGCCTCCAGTGCCTCCAGTGCACGTCAAGGAGTCATCCAGTGCCGATTCAGTGCCGTTTCAGTGCTGGTTCAGAGCTGTTTCAGTGCACATCAGAAGTGTCCAGTGCCCGTGTAGGCAGGCTAGACTCGGTAATTCCCAGAGTCAGCTCAATGCCAGTCAATAGTCAGCTCTATCAGAAGTGCCAAGACTAGAGGAACAGCCCGACAGGGCCCTGACTGCCTGCCTCGTCTTTGAAGCTAAAACTCAAGACTCGTACACCGGCTCAGTAGCCCCAAGTGGTCATGACTCTCGTCCATGCATCGAATCCTCTCTAGCATCAACCAAAAACTCAACCCGCTTGCGCTTCTTGGGAGACTCCTCCGCTACACCGCCGTGCCGTAGCTGGCTGCGCTTGTCACGTGCCTCTCTCAGAACCATACATGCATACTGCTCCATCTGTTGCTGCCGCCGGAGGTGAATCTCGTCTTTCTGCGAGGAGGTCTTGCGCTTTACGACCTCCTCGTCCGGAAGAGGCAATGTGGTCAGAAACCGGCCCGTTGTGGAGGCGTCTTTCCTCGCACGCTTCTGCGGCACTTCAACATGGCCCAGTCTGTGGGGCAGTTTCTTGGCTACATGTGTTCGGCCTGCCCATTGTCTCTCCGCCTCGTCACCGCTCTTGTGGACGGGCATGGACCATAGCGGGGTTCGTGATGGCAAGGCTGATGAGGCGCGCCGCCGGTCGCGCGCACCCGTACACCAGCAATCACGCCTGCCTTCACGGCGGCAGCGGCTTTGCGCAGTTTTCTCGTGCCGCCACGGACCACGCGGACCTTGTCCCGCCGGCCGCGGAACAGCCCCGGCGCTGCTGCCAACACGGCCGCACGGCGGCAGTTTCCGAATGGCAACCGGAACGACAGCAGTGCGTTGTGTGCAGGCACGCGCACGAGCTTCCTCACGTCTCACGCTACGCTTCAACTGCAGAGGCCCCATGAACAACAGCGCCAACCACAATAATATGCCGCGGCCCGCGCCGGGCGGCGGACGTCCTGGGCAGGGCGGACCGGGCGGGCGGGCGGCGGCGTATGCAGGCGCGACGCAAGCAAAAGCGCCGCTGGGTTCCAGCACGTTTCATCTGGCGGCAAACTCGTCCGGCAAAGCGCATGTGGCCGAGCCGTATACGGCGGCAGAGGAGCAGCGCATCCAGAAACTGCTCAACAAAGTGCTTGGCCCGGAATACGTCAGCTTTCGCCCCGGAGGCGGCGGGCAGAACGTGTCGTATATCGAGGGCTGGAAGGCGCTCAATCTAGCCAACGAGGTGTTTGGTTTCAACGGCTGGAGCTCGCAGGTGATCAGCGTGCAGGTGGATTTTTTGGACTCGCTTGGTGGCGGACGTGTGTCGTTGGGTCTTTCGGTGGTGGTGAGAATCACAATACGAGATGGAACTTTCCACGAGGATATAGGGTACGGGTTCATTGAGAATGCCAAGGGCAAGGCCGTGGCGTTTGAGAAATGCAAAAAGGAGGCGTTCACAGATGGGCTCAAGCGGTGCTTGCGGTGCTTTGGCAATGTTCTAGGTAACTGTCTATACGACAAGAGTATAGTGGCCAAGATGCAGAAGGTGAAGCTTCCTGTGCCGGAGCTTCAGCTGGAAGACTTCCACCGAGATCCGTTGGTGGTGAAACGGGAGACGGAGCGGGCTGCCAAGGCCATGGCGAAACTGCGAGAGCTTGATGCGAGCTTAAGTCATTCTCCGGCCGGTGTGCGGAGTAGCAGGGACGGTGGTGCCGGGGCCGGTGGAAGTGGAAGTGGAAGTGGTGGAAGTGGTGGAAGTGGTGGAACTGGAATTGGTGGAAGTGGAAGTGGAAGTGGAATAGGAACTGGTGGAACTGGTGGAAGTGGAAGTGGAAGTACCCCACGAAACGGCGGCGCAAATGGCCTCATCACCCATGACGCAGGCGGCCTGGCAGGAAACGACACCTCCAGCGTTGGCTACAGCGCGGCGTCGGTGGGACTGCGAGCGCTGGTGATCTCTCGGGCAGTGAAGGACTACGATCTCGACGACTTTGATGAACTGTTTGAATTCAGCGATGATTTGCCCGCGGATGGAGCAGGTGGAAATGATTTCGATATGGAGTTGGCCGAAGACGAAAAAAAGAACGATAGACCGGCCGCTCCGGAGCAGGTGTTCTTCACAAGCTCAAAGAAAGCTATCGATCTACAGAAGGATCCCGAGCAGAGCAATATCCCCGTCTACGACCACAAGTTTGTGGCCAGCAGCGTCAAGCGAACCGTGGATCCTTTCAAGTCGCAAAAAGTCAGGCGTCTGGACGTACCGGCCACACATACCCCCAGCGAGATCAATGCCAGTCGTGTGGGGTCGCCCAGCTTCTTGTCTGGCCCGAATGGCGTCGGGAAGCGGCCCTTGGGCATGCCCCCGTCGCAGAGACCGCAGCCCAAAAGAGTCCATAAGGATGGCAATGCCATGGATGTGAACAACTAGGCTGCGGTATGCGAAAGCATCAGTCTGGCGAAGCGCGGCATGCGAAAGCATTAGTCTGGCGAAGTCACGCCGGAGGTGGCGGCGTGTGTGCAGGACAGACCCCAAGGCGCGTGTCGCAGGGAGTAGAACTTCTGCCCCACGCGGGTCTCCACCACGGCGCTGTCCACAGGCTTATATTAGACAACGGGTATATTGATATATTGCATGAATCCGTCTTGTACTGACATCAACCCACGCTAAGAGAACGGAGCCGCCGAGACATCACGCTAAGAGAACTCAAGCTAGACATCCTTACAGCAAATGGAAAACGGACATCCAGCATCAGAGATTGCAGATTCATTCTTGAAACAACGACATCCCCATACCCTCGAAAATGCTGCCAATTTCGAGCTCTATATCTTGTCTACTCGAAGAGTTAGGCCCCTTCAACGAAATGCCTGAGGAGTACTCTCCCAAACAGGCAAAGCAAGCGCTAGCCAGCTCCAAAATCCTTATCATTGGCGCTGGCGGTTTGGGCTGTGAAATCGTCAAAAACTTGGCATTGCTGGGGTTCAAGGATCTCCATATAATCGATATGGACACCGTGGACATATCCAACCTAAACCGGCAATTCCTTTTCCGGCAAAAGGACATTGGCCTGGCCAAAAGCGTGACCGCAGCCAGAGCCGTCAAGGAGCGGCTCAAGGACCCCAATTTGCACATACAGGCCCATTTCTGTGCCATTCAGGACATGCCCGCCGAGTTTTACCGCGGGTTCTCCGCCATTGTGTGCGGGCTCGACAACGTCGAGGCTCGGAGATGGATCAACTCGCTTTTGGTGGGGTTCGTGGACGACAGCCTTGACGGTTTGATCCCATTGGTCGATGGTGGAACCGAGGGCTTCCGGGGGCAGGCCAGAGTGATTTTGCCCTCGCTCACGTCGTGTTTTGAATGCTCCTTGGATATGCTTCTGCCGAAGAACACCTACCCCGTGTGCACTATCACGAACACGCCCCGTTTGCCGGAGCACTGCATTGAATGGGCGAGCCAATTCGAGTGGCCCAAACGGTTTCCTAACGTGGAGTTTGACGCCGATACTCCTAGTCACGTGGACACAATGTACGAGATCGCTTCGACACGAGCGCAGCAATTTGGCATTCAGAACGTGTCTCGAAGTCTCACACTTGGCGTGGTGAAAAACATCGTTCCGGCCATAGCCTCGACCAATGCTATAATTGCAGCCGCCTGCTGCAACGAGGTGTTCAAAATCGTCACGTCGTGCAACCCGATCTTGGACAACTACATGATGTACCTGGGCGACGACTCTATTTTCACCTACACATACTCGCACACCAAGAAGCCGAGCTGTCCTGTGTGTGGCACCGAGGCAAGGCATATCGTGGCGCAGAGATGGTGGACGCTTTCAGACTTTGTGCTGTGGCTAGGGTCGCAGCCCGAGTACTCCATGAAGAGTCCTTCGATCACCACATCAAATGCGAGTTTGTTCATCAGCCACCCGGAGATATTGAGACTGCAAACGCTGGCTAACTTGCCGAAGAGGATGCTGGACTTGGTAGCACTCGGAGAAGAGATGTTAATCAGCGATCACGCCTTGAAGATCTCCATGCTGGTGGCCATCTCGACATATGCAGGACCAAGCAACCGACCCCACGAGTGATTACCTGTTCATTTCTTGTTTGACCAAGCGACTCCACGAGTGATTACCTGTTCATTTCTTGTCTGACCAAGCGGTTGAAATCATCCGCGTTGTCGAGATAAATGTGGTGGCCTGAGTTAGGTACCACGCATACTCGGCTTCGTTGCTCGGAGTATTTTTGATTGATGAGCGCAGAGGCGACAACACCGCCCTCTTTGTCCATCCAGTCGTGTGACCCATAGCACCAGAGTAACTCACACTGAAGGTTTTCTATGCCTCGCTCCAAAAGCGGAAACCGAGCATCTGCGCCTGGCGCCAAGAGGTAATTGAGCATATACTCGCCCGAGCCGGGACTCTGGAATATGCCATAGGTATATTTGTGGAGCAATTTTGCCTTTTGCGGTGACAAGTTTGCAAACCGTCTGCTGGACCACATGCTGACGAGTTTGGAGCCCAAAGGCCCCGCGTTGCGCACCAACGAGAAGGGACTGATATTTTGCTCCCAGAGCTTGGCGAAATACGCCGGAACAGGCACTTGGCGGCGGTGTTTCATGACTGCTCCAGGTGACACCATCATCATTTTGCTGCAGAAGTCTGGGTGTTTGAGGCCATACGTGGCCATGAGGTATGCGCCCATGGAGTGGGCCAAAACCATATTTTTCTCAGCATTGTGGACCAAATTCCGGGCAGTGGCCCACTCACGCAAAGATTCGTGGAAGAAAGACTCCACAGACTCCAAGGAATCGGCGGTAAAGTGGGGCCGTGAAGAGCATCCAAAGCCAAGAAGATCGATGGAATGCACCACCCAGTTGTCCAGAGACAGGAGGTCTGAAAAGTTTTCGAGGAAAAAGCCAAGACCGGCGCCATAGCCGTGAATCATGATCAAATGGTTACATTCACGATAGGCTTTGGATTTGACGTCCGTGTCTTTGGCTATATGCGAAGGATAAATGACAAACTCGTTGATGCAATCACCCGAGGAAAGACGCGTTTGGACGACCTCCGCTCTCTTTCCCGAGGAAGGATCTGCTTCCGGGTAAAACGGAAGCAAACTGAGCACGTCATGCTGGAATTTGAGTGGCTTCTTTCTCCAAGTATAGTCCAGTATCAGCTCTCGGATGGAAAGAGGGAAGCGAGACTTGAAAAGTCGGTTCAAAGGCACCGATGTCGGGTGGGTGGGTGCTCTATAGGTAGAGACAGTTGGTGCCTTAGGACGGATTACACGACTTTTTTGGGCATAGAACAGAGCCAGTGACGAGCTATGTCTCCAGACGAGCGAACCATTTCTGGTTTGACGAAACACAGGGTTGGGAAAAGAGAAGTGAAGTTGTGCTCTGACTCGCATGCGGCGCTAAACTTTCATGGGTCAACGGGGACGGCTTGAACGGCTGCTTGGTGGGTTGCGCAGTGGGCTGTTTTACGGGCTTGAATGGGGCGAGTGCGCGTGTGAGGTACGGGCCGAAAGAGGCGAGTGCGGGTATGAGGCGAGTGCGCTGTGCGCACCATAACGGGGCGAGGTGTACGGATGCCTGCATGGTGATGAGCACCACATTATATGGTACCAGTGGAATTGTTACTTATGCGGGATTGGCTGCTGGGCGTGGTCAAAGACAAGGGGTTTCAAATGGTCAGCCAAGATAAGCTGCGCCGGCATACGCGCCGAGCTCATGGGTCCTGTCCGATGACCAAGGCCTGCAGACGGAACGCTTTCGAGCATTGTCTTTTAGATGGACCTCTTGTTAGAGAGAAAGCGTGCATGCATTCAGACAGCATGCTTTTCTAGGCACTTTGGCGCACGGCGACAAAGCCAATGCATATTTCGAGGCCAGTGCAACCATATGGGGCTCGAAAGCATGATCGGTCCAGTGGTCGGACATACCAGTTGTTGGATGCACACAAACAATGGTTGAACAACGCAGTGGCTGAAGAGACGAGCGGTTGTCGCTGCGCTATTGGGGTCGTGTGACTATGGGCTGGCGTGGAGGCAAGCGCATAAGACGTCAAGATAATGTGGGATAAGAGGAGTCGCGGCATTGAATGTGCAGATTATCAAAAAAATCACACACAAGCGACGCACCTGCAAAACAAAAGCAGCGCACCTCGTCAAGACAAGTCCCCCTACGCCAATCGCCGTGGGGTTTCCAGCGAGCTGTGGGCAGCCTCCGAGCGCGGCGCACACCCCGTCTGGCCAACATATTAGCGGGCACACAGGCCGGGAGGCACACGTGGAGTCTATTCGCGGAGCATGTGAACCAAGATGGGAAAAATGAAGGTGTTCAGAACCAGCGGCAGCAAGAAATCCCCAAAATCGTCACACGGTGAGAAGAGAATTTTTATCAAGTCCATCAGGCGTCCGCGTGTGTGTATAGTGCACCAGACCGCGCTGACATTGGCCAGAGAGCTGCAGGTGTGCACAGCGCATGCAGCACGCGTGGGCAGTATGCAGATGGTAGCCTTCATTGGCTGCGGGAACCGAAATTCGGGACCACCTTGAGATCGCACAATGCAACCCGGCCGCCAGAGCACATCGTATATAAGATAACAGCTCCCGCGAGCAAATATTATTTCCCTTTTCTCTAGCCTGTTCTTAATTCCATAGGGGGGATTCCTTTTTTTCTACCACTCTTCCAGCTGCAGGACCCAGACAGAATGCGTGCGTTTTCCGTCTTACTCTTGTCTATGCTAGCCAGCCTTGTGGCTGCCGAAACTCACACTTGGTACTTCAAAACCACGTGGGTCAACGCCAACCCCGACGGCGTCAAGGAGCGTCCCGTAATCGGCTTCAACGACACGTGGCCTTTGCCCACCTTGAGGGTGGCCACCGGCGACCGCATCGAGGTCTTCTTGACCAACGGCTTCGATGACAGAAACACCTCCTTGCACTTCCACGGCATGTTCCAGAACGGAACCTCGCAGATGGACGGCCCAGAAATGGTCACGCAGTGCCCCATTGCCCCCGGAGACACCATGTTGTACAACTTCACCGTGCCAAACCAAGTGGGCTCCTATTGGTACCACTCGCATACAGCCGGGCAGTACGGCGACGGCATGAGGGGCCTCTTCATCATCGAGGAGAAGGAGAAGTCCGACTACCCCTTCGACTTCGACGAGGAGGTCACGTTGCCCATTGGCGAGTGGTACCACCAGAACGCGGACTACTTGATCCCCAAGTTCTTGAGCCGCTTCAACCCGACCGGCGCAGAGCCCATTCCGCAGAACACCTTGTTCAACGAGACCAGGAACAACACGTGGGAGGTCAAGCCCAACACCACGTACTTTGTCAGAATCGTCAACGTGGGCGGCTTCGTGTCGCAGTACTTGTGGATGGAGGACCACGAGTTCACGGTGGTGGCGGTGGACGGTATCTACGTCAAGCCCAACACCACGTCCATGTTGTACATCACCATTGCGCAGCGGTACGACGTGTTGATCACCACCAAGGACTCCACCGACCGGAACTACGCGTTCATGAACTCCATCGACTTGGACATGTTGGATGTGTTGCCCGATGACTTGATAGTCAACTCCACCAACTACATCACCTACAACAAGGACGCGGACACGCCGCAGGAGAGCTACGTGGACTCGCTCACCGACTTCTTGGACGACTTCTACTTGCAGCCTCTCTCCAAGGAGAAGCTTTTGGACGACTCCGACGACCAGGTGGTCATCGACGTGACCATGGACAATTTGAACAACGGTGTCAACTACGCTTTTTTCAACAACATCACCTACATGTCGCCCCGGGTGCCGGTGCTCGCCACTGCTTTGGAGGCCGGCGAGTTCGCTACCAACAGCTTGGTGTACGGAAACACCAACGCGCATGTTTTGCAGAAGGACGCCATCATCGACATCGTGCTCAACAACAACGACACCGGTAAGCATCCGTTCCACTTGCACGGCCACGTTTTCCAGGTGATTGCCCGAGGCGAGGGCGTTCCAGACGACGAGTCGCCCGTGCCGTTCGACGCCTCGAACCCTCCCGAGTACCCCGAGTACCCTATGATCCGGGACACTGTTTACGTCAACCCACAGTCGTACATTGTGTTGAGATTCAAGGCAGACAACCCGGGCGTGTGGTTCTTCCACTGCCACATCGAGTGGCACTTGGAGCAAGGCTTGGCGCTTGTGTTGATTGAGGCGCCCGAGGAAATGCAGAAGCAGTCGTCGCAGGTGTTCACCGACAACCACAAGTCTGTGTGCGAGAACGTGGGTGTTGCCTACACCGGTAACGCGGCCGGAAACACCAACTACTTGGACTTGACCGGCGCCAATGTGCAGGAGAAGGCCTTGCCCGCCGGGTTCACTGCGCGGGGCATTGTTGCCATGGTGTTTTCGTGTATCGCCGGAGTCGTTGGTTTGATAGCCATCAGTTTCTACGGAATGTCCGAGGTGAAGAACATCGAGGAGCACGTGATCCGAGACTTGGATGTGGAACTCTCGGAAGAAGACGAGATCGAACTTGAGGCCGAAGAGGCGGCCTCTGAGGAACTCTCCCACCGGAAGTAAGTGACGGACTGCGGGTACTGGCGGTCGACAGAGTAGACAACACGGGCCATTTAATTAAGTGTGTGTTCGAGAACCGGCCCCTGCTGTCTACTGTGCTATGAGTGCTGTCGCCGGCCGTGCCGCGCCGTTGCCTGCTTCTCCCTATGTGAACGGCTCGACCTCTTTTCATACCCTATTTTACCCATTAATACACCTTGAAATCGTACCGTCCTTCTTGTATAGGGCTTCTTGTAGGCATCTTGTATATAATTGCTTCTATAATAGCTTCTGTAATGGCTTCTATAATGGCTTCTATAAGAGCTACTATAATGGCTTCTATAATAGCTTCTATAATGGCTTCTATAATGGCTTCTATAATAGCTTCTATAATAGCTTCTATAATGGCTTCTATAATGGCTTCTATAAGAGCTTCTATAATAGCTTCTATAATGGCTTCTATAAGAGCTACTATAATGGCTTCTATAATGGCTTCTTGTATAGGGCGTCCGGCATATAACGCATCCTGCACCCAATCCTCGCTGCCTGCGTCCTCTCTACTTCGCGTCCTCTGCCATCGTCACACCCCATGTTCGAGGGCGTCTACATTACTGACGACAAGAACAACCTCTGCTATGAGTACTTGGTGCTCTCGCACGTGCCGACCTTCTCGGCCATCGCCAACACGCTAAAGGCAAAGGTCGCCGACTACTCGGCCCAGCCGCTCCAGATGGTCGAGATCAACCTGGACTACCTCGTGGCCTCCTACGGCAACGCCCGCTTCGTTGTCTACTTGTTGTGTCTGACCCGCGAGTTCGGCCGCCACCTCAACCCGCTCTTGCCCCTTTTATTCATCGACAAGTTGGTGGAGACCATGGGCGAGTACTTTGGCGTGCCGCTCACCACGGTCAAGATCGACGCCAACAACGACTCCTTGACGCTCTTGTTACACCAGATGATCGCCGACGGCGTGCCCAACATCACGGACTTCAACAACCTCAAGGACTTGGTGTCGCTGAAAAGCTTCCTCTCGAAGATCCTTCTGACAGGCAACCAATTGGCGTCTGCGGCCAACGCCAAGTCCATTTCGTCCATCACAAACCCGCAAACGTCTCCATTTGCCGCCCCCTCCGAGTCCAGGCCCGAGCACACTGTGCGTTGGCGCTCGGCTAATGTTCGCTACACCAACAATGAGATGTTTGTTGATGTGGTGGAGTCGCTTAGCGTGATCTTGTCCGCCAAGCCTCGGAGCAAGCGCGTGTCTCGGACGCAAAACTTCGACTCTGCCTTCTATTCCACGTCGGGGCCCGTGCTGCTGCTCACAAACAAGCTTCAGGTGTTGTCCGGTAGTATATCCGGACGGCTAGAGTTTTTGTCGCATATTTCCGGCGTGCCCGAGCTTCAGATTCTCTTGAATTCGGCGGCGCATCGTTTGGAAACGCCGCGGTTTCACCCGTGCATTGATCTTGAGGCGTGGCTGACTACGAAGGCTTTGTCGTTTGTTCCTGCGGACGGCCGGTCCGTCTTGATGAACTACGCTTTGGACCTAGACGAGCTTCCTGCGAGGACGAAGAACGAAATGCTCGGGCTCATCGAGTTCGAGTACGAAGCCGGCTTGGGCTTGGACGCCAACGAAGTGGAGCTCTGCATGCGTACCGCCAAAGACCAGGCCGTGTCCAAAATCGAGACCGTGGACATCGAGGTGTACGCGCACGACCCGGCGGATGAGTTTCTGGAAAGCAGCGAGATCACGGGCATGAAGCCCATCCGGGTCACCGATGGCGATTTCCGCTACAAAGGCTCGGGCTCGGGCGTGTGGACGATCCAAAACTTACCAACGGGCAGCTCGGCGGTGCTTAGATTGGCAATCAAGTCGCAGAGAAGCGAGGAAGACGCGAGCAGCCGCCAAGAGAACTTGCTAGATGTCAATGCCGAGAAGACGAGACCTTTGCGGCCATGCTGGTTCCGTGTGAACTTCATGTACAAAGGACAAGTGCCCAGCGGGCTCAAGATCGATAGCATGAAGGTTGTCAAGTCGCAGGGCATGGGCGAGTCCGTCAAGCCATACAAGGGCGTCAAGTACATGACCGATTGTGCGGACTACACCATCAGATGCTAACACGGAACGATTAGAGTCTTACACCATGTGGCAATGTAAAGGGGAAAGCGGAATATGACATTGCTATATAATCAGGGAGATGTGCAGCAGGCTTGGTTTTGGCCCACTGCTCCTTCGGCGCGTCCTTGGACGCATTCGGTTTTGCACGGTTCATTCGGTTTTCTTGGAGCGCTTCAACTTCTCCTTCTGGGCGTTCTTGATCAACACATTGCCGATGAACGTGCCCACAGCCAAGCCGCCCAACAAAAGAAGGAGGAAAGGCAACTTGATGGCGTAGTCACGCGGCAAGAAGAAGGCCTGGATCAAGTTGTCGTCATCCAAAAAGGGCAATAAAAAGACCCATGCCGTGTAGTACGAAAAGACCGCCGTGGCAATCGCAAGCATTCCTAACCCTACTAATTTATCCAAAGCCTGCAGTTAGTACACTCATTGGTGGGAGCACCCGCTATCGTACACACCATTGCTGTTGGTGGTGGCAGCACGGGCACGGCTCGCTGACGTGGCCGCGCGCACACCCGTACACATACCCGTACACCAATAAAACACCTGTACACCACCAAAACACCTGTACACCAATAAAACACCCGTACACCATTAACACATCTGTACACCATTAACACACCTGTACACCTCCACACCCGTACACCCGTACACCCGTACACCATCACCCCACACTGCGCACTACTAAGTTTCAGCGGACAAGGAAGCGCCGATCCCATGCTAGACAAGTTCAAATCGAGGAAGGCGCCGCTCTCGTTGAGCTCGGTGAGCAACGCCCTCAAAAACATCAACTCCTCGGACCTCTCGCCGCCGCTCAACCTGAAGCACTTGGGCATTGTGGCGGGCGACCAGTTCGGCCTACCCCTCGACTCCATTCTGGCTGTCGCCTACGACCCCGTGCAATCGCTCCTTGCCGTGGCCACCGCCCGTGGCTCTGTGCACGTGTTTGGCCAGAGCGCTGTGGAGGTTGTGTTCGAAATGAAGACCAAAGGCGAAATACTCCACTTGCGGTTCCTCAAGGGAGTCTACTTGGTGTGTGTGGAGTCGACGGGAAACGTCACCACGCTCTCGCTCCACTCCAAGAAGGTCTTGGCGACGTACCTGGCGCCGGGCGCCGTGACGGCGGTGGAGTGTGACCCGTCGATGGACTGGCTCATCTTGGGACTTGCCAATGGCTCTGTATTCTTCTATGACGTGGACCGCTGTCACTTGACGCCGCTTCGGCTCGACAACCTCCAGAAAAGTGTCTTGCCCAAGCAAAAGCTCTCGCCCGTGGTGTCCATGCAATGGCATCCGCGTGACGTGGGCGTGTTGTTGATCTGCTACTCCCATTGTGCGGTGCAGTACTCTATTCAGCAAGGTGGCATCCGCAATGCGTTCATCTACCGATTGACCCCCGCATGCAAGGGTTTCCAGCATTCCAACGACTTTGAGACTGGCGGCAAGAAGAAGCTCTTTGGTTCCGTCAAGGAGGTTATATGCCTGGTGCGCGAGGCCCACTACCACCCAAACGGCTTGCACTTGGCCACACTCCATGGCGACGGAACAATTGTGTTCTGGGACGCCAATGACGCCACTCTCTTGCAAGCGCGGACGGTACTGGAGCTCGACCTCCATAAACCGGCGCCGCCACATGTCCCTCTGGAGCCTTGCGGGAACATCACCATGAAATGGGTGTGTGGACAGGACCCCGAGCTCACACAAATCATTGTGGCGGGCGCTACCGCGTCGCTGCCTGATGTACTTAACGTGCTTGAATTGGGCTTTACTTTGAAGTACTCCTTGACCTCCCACGAAAAGCAAGGCGACTTCTATGCCCGTCCTTCTGAGGGCCACAGGACGATTCTGGTCAAGTTCAACCGCAGATCCCAAGACCACGGTGCACAGGAGTACATCTCTTGCATCTTGCCCATTCCCGCTGAATACCTGCCTCATTTTGCCGGGGGGCATAACCCCGCCGAGCTCTTGCTCATATCCAACTTCCGGGCTTTGTACCGCACCCAATACAGCCCCACGAGCTTGCCGCTTCGCTTGCCGCCTTCGTTGACTACTATCATACCTCCCGCCACTTTCAGCTGCATCCAGTCGGTCAAGAAGGTGGAGTGGTTTGGCTCCATCCTGCTGAGAAGAAATAATGCTTTGAATGCCCATGCTCTTGTTTCTGGCGGTGCTCCTGTCCCCAGAAACTTCCCCAGAACTTTGGGGGCCGATGATAATGTGGTGGATGTTCTTGTTTATGGCCACGAAGACGGTTCGGTGCGCTGCTTCGATATCACTTCTTCCGATCACCAACGAGAGGAGAAGGGATTCGAGTTCAATTTGAAAAATACCCTTGACAACAACACCGGCTCATCGGCTTATGCTGTCAGACACGTCTCTTTTGCTTTTGAGTGTCAGCATGCAGCCGTGGGCTTGGCCAATGGCAATGTTGCGATCTGCAAAATAGGCAAAACGCCCCCACGTACGGGTAAGCCGAGCGTTGCTGATTATGATGAGTGCCGGGTCCTTCATAGCAATGGGGGCATCTCGCTTCTTGACCTTACCCAGAGGTTGTGTGGTGACTTTTCCCAGTCATTGTTCTCCCCGCACTACTTGCTCAGAGTTGGATCCAAGGATCCCATTACTTCTATAAAGATGTCGAATACGGGCTTTGCTGCTGTTGCGTACAAATCGGGAAGACTTGTCGTCTGCGACATTGTGAGAGGGCCGGCAATCATCCTTAATTTGGATTCCGTGGCCCTGCACTTGCCATCTGTTACTGATGAGTGTTACGTCACTGCTATGGAATTCACTATCATGGAGTATGGCCAAGATGGCTATTCGTCTCTTATGCTAGTTGCTGGTACTAGTGCAGGAGGAAACCTCCTTATTTTTAAGATTGTTCCGCTAGGAAACGGCGGATTCGAGGTGGTTTTTGCCAACAAGACACTTGGTTTGAACTATAGAACTACAGACTCAAGCGGGGTCTCCTGCTTGGACAAAATTATGCCGGTGAATGCATCCTCTGGGGAGTCGGCCGTGGCTACAATGGAGATGTTCCAGAGATTAGGGCAGAATATTTTGATACCTGGTCTTGTGGTTGTTTCTTCCGCAAGGGATCTTCGTGTGTTGAAGACGCCAAAACAGAAGCTTTCGCATAAGGTGGTGGACGAAACGGTTCTTTGCAGTGGAATAGTGACGATAAAGCGCGAAGGGGCGGTGTTGGCCAGTGTGACCAAGTCCGGATTCGTTAAGCTCTTTTCTCTTCCAGCGCTCAACGATATCGCAGATGTGAAGATCCCATCGGACGTGTTCTCCCGGCTCAAGCCATCGTTGGAAAGTGATACTGCATCGTTGTCAGATGTGCTCTACTCGGGCGAGATATTCGTGAAGGTGAGCCCCACGGAGATGCTCAATTTATTCGTCTACGATACCAGCAAAAATAAGACATACAAGCAGCAACCCACGGATGTTGTCTTCAATGATACTGCCATCATACCACTGAGGCCAGTGGCAGGCGCGATGCTGTGGGCCAAGGGACAAAGCTCTCTCATCTCGTCGAAGGACTTGGCGCTATTAATTGGGGGACCAAACAGGAAGGCTCCGAAAAATGCTGAGAGTGAGTTGGCGCACAATATCAGCCCCGAGGCCAATCCCAACCATTCCTACGGCATGAGTACGCCGTATGGAAAAGCATATGCAGAAGAAAAGGCGTACGAAGAACCCCGAAAAAGGGGGGCATCCAGTAATCCATATGCGTTTGGAACTCATGGGATCATGCGAAACATACGGGATGGGCTCGATGTGATGGAGGAGTCCATCAACAATGCGGCCAACGGACTTTCTGAAAGCATGACCGACACCGTGGATTCTGGAAAGAAGACCATGTACACACTGGCCTTGAAGAGCAGGTTTGGATTTTAGGGCGATCCCAAGCGGTTCCAATGCCTTCGGCAGTTCAATGCAACGGTACCAATGCCTTCAGCAGTTCAATGCAACTGTTCCAATGCCGTCAGCAGTTCAACGCAACTGTTCCAATGCCGTCAGCAGTCAGGTCCCCACAACGGTGCGAATAGGCGATGCGCCTGTCATTTGCAATCATTCTCGTGCGGCCGCCTGTATATACTCCTTTGTGTTTATCGAGAACACGAACCACGTAGACTCTTCGCCATGAGTGAATACCACAACGGCACAGACGCTCGAGTCCACAGCATCTCAAGAACGCCAAGAACAAGTGCCCCCAACAGTCCTCGAAGGCTGGTGCACTCCGTTTCCCCACACAAACAGGCGAATGTCGTGGGCAGGCTCAACTTCCTCCAAAACGATAACATCGACGACCAGTTTGTGCAGCTATTCGACTCCCACGAAGATATCAAGCAGCTTCTATACTCCATAGAGAACCAGTCGAAGCAAATAAGTCTAGACTTGAGCCAATTGTTCGAGCGGCTGAAGAGCAACAATCTGCACTTGAACATGCTTCTCGACGGCATCTCGGCATATTCCAGGGAACTCTCCAAGGAGGGGAGCGCCACAAAGTTGGATGTTTCCAAAGTTTTTCTGGCTTTGGAGGAGACAAAAGTCCAGGTGAAGGAGTCGGCATCCAAGCTTGAGAAGCGCCAAAAAGACTCACTAGATCAGCTCACGGTTTTCTTCGAAGATGCCATGCACCGGCAACGGAAGTTTGGCGCCTACGCTGACTCGTCTCGCTTGATATCCCAACATTTGGACAAGGAGCAGTTGGAGCAGTTGGAGAGCAGACTACATCAGGTGCATGAGCTTATGGGCAAGTCCCATACCGAGCTGCTCAACGAGCTCAGGAAGCTTTTGGCGCAATCCGAGGCTGCCATAAAAGAAAAGGTGGCCGAAGAGGTGGCGACGCGTATAGAGGAGGTTGTGGTCAAGGAGAATGCCTCTCTCAGATGCCAGCTTGAGGAGTTTCTGGCTACGCAGATAGTGAGGAAGCTTGATAAACTAGATTTGCTGGCAGGCGCAGATGGGTCTCGGCAGGTGCATGCGCTTGGCCAGACGCTTCAACACGACGTGTTGGGGTTGCAGGCGCAGAAAGCAGAGTTGAGGGCCACAAACGAGGCCTTGGAGCAAGGCAATCTCAGGTTGGCCCAACAGCAAGCGAAGATGGAAACAGACTTGGCCACGTTGTCCCACCAGTATACGCAGTTGCGCCAAAACTACTCGGATCTCAACGACAAGTACGAGGCTAAACTCAAGTTGTGCGAGCGCATCAGGGCAGAGTTCAGTGCCCTCCAACAAGAAGCGCAGCAGTTCGAGACCAGGATGAAGAATCTCGACACGAAAAAGCTCGATACTGTGCAAACATTGCATGCTAACAATGTGCAGCAGCTTCGGGTTGCCACGCCTCTTTTGGAGCGGAAAAGAGTGAGCAGCATGCCCTCCCACGAAGCGAGGGATCGTTCTTTTCATTCCAACAACTCCGACATCGACGAGTGATCAAAAGACTAGCGCTTCTACTGCCTTGTGATGCTGTGCTTTCCATCCATATAAGGTCTGAGCACTTCTGGAATCAACACGGACTCGGTCTCCGGGTCATAGAATTGCTCGAGGATGGCCACAATCACTCGAGGCACGGCCATTGCAGTTCCGTTCAAAGTATGCACATACTCCAACTTACCCAGAGGTGATTTGCTCCGTATTCCAAGACGCCGTGCCTGGTAGTCTCCACAATTGGAGCAGCTTGTGAGCTCACCCCAGGAGCCTCTCCCGGGCATCCACGCCTCGCAGTCATATTTCATCATGGCCGGCGCACCCAAGTCGGAGGTGGGCATATTCAACATTCTGGCAGCTAGCCCCAACTTCCTGATGATTGACGTCTGCAATGTTCGTAGGGCCTCGAGCTCTTGCTCGGACGCGCTCGCATCGGTGAAGTGAAACATCTCAACCTTGGTGAACTCGTGCACCCTGTACAACCCCGTGGTGTCTTTCCCGCGAGCCCCAGCCTCGGCACGGTATGCTCTGGAAACACCAACGTACTTGAGGGGGGTCGAGATGGTTTCTTGCGAGTGCAAGGCACCCAAAGGAATCTCAGCGGTGCCCGTCAAAGAAAGCTCCTCGTCCTGGATTGTGTACACCTGCTTCTCGCCGTTTTGATCTTTGGGCTTGAAACCACATGCATGCACTATCTCGGACTTGACTATCGACGGTGGAACTACCATCGTGTAGCCATGTTTGCGGGCCTCTGATAACGCATATTGCACCAAGGCTTGCTCAAGCAACGCGCCATCTCCGAGAAGGTAATACCACGAGGAGCCCGAGATTTGCGCTGCTTTCGAGAACTCCAAAATGTTGAGCTTGAGACCAATGTCCTTGTGGTCATAGCTCAAAACAGGCATGTTTTTCTCGATCTCCTGCTCCGAGCTGCCATTAATCACCTCCACCGTCTCGGCCACCTGGGGATCCAGGGGGACACGTGCCGCAAGCCAGTTTGGCAAGCTCTCTGCACAATCGTGGATTTGCTCCGATAATCCCAGAAGCTCCGCTTCAAGCACGGAGATGGCCTGCTTGTCGGAGGCCAATTGCAACCGCAACGCGTCACAGTCTTCGCCGTTCTTTGCCTTTTTCGCCATTTCAGCACCAAGCTTCTTCCGCTTGCTTTGCACAGAATTCCTCTGATTCTGCTTCTCGACCTCCGCCTGCCTGTTGGCGACGAGGAAGTCCAATTGGGTCATTGTGCCGGCATGACGCCGAGTTATTGACTCCCGCATCTCGGCCTCATTGGCTAAAATCCTCTTAATGTCAAGCACTGGCCGCTTGAGCGCCGTGGAGTTTTTGAACGAGCTTGCTGCTCGGTAGAACACTCGATGTGGCATCACTGGTGTATTTGGAGCGTGGTGGTTCTTTGTTCGCGTGTCCTGCAGGCTACCACATGGCACTTCGTGCAAGTGTGACCTGGTGCCAATTTTTGCTGCCGCCGACGGTGATGAGGAACTAAGGTTTCGTGCCGTAATCTAGGAATTGTCGGAGGTTGAGTTTGGGATTTGGGCATGCCATTCATTTTCGCTTGGTGTTGTTAAAGTAGAGAAATACTGCGAAAAGAACATATCCGCTTGCTGTCCTAGTTCTGGCTGTTTGCCATATGTACAATTCTTGAACCGGTCAGAGGTAATCAGATAGAGGTTTCGGCCGGAGAAAATCAGTCAGGGAAAACCAGTCAAGTTTCGAAGAGTCAGACGTCTCCGATGATGGACATCGCCTCCGAGTCGCCCTTGCGTAACTCTGGCTTGTTTAAAGCGTCAGCCAAACATTGCCATGGGTCCTTGGTGCCGCCCCATTTCAAAATGCTGTTGCGATACTTTTCCCCGGCACTTCTGCTCCAGGGGTCTTCCTGGAATAGTCCTTTCCATATTTTCTCTGCAATTGCACGATCCAATAAGTAAGAGTAATAAACGGCGCCGTACGAGAAGAGATGCGGAAATTTGCCGTGCCAGGTCGAATACTCATCTGCAAACACTTGTAGCTTCTTCTCGAGACTGTGGTAGACCTGCGTGGAATCGAAAGACTGGAGAGAGTCATCCTTGGAGAAGTCGCAGATCTCACCGTGCAACGCTTGGTCCAACATGGCCATCTTCGACTGCATGTACGTCTCAGTCTTCTCAAGGCTACCGGATTTTCTTCTGTGTGCTTTCAACAACGACTCTGGCAAAAGCTCACCGGTCGCATAATGACGAGCGATCTTGCATAGCACGCGAGGATCCGAACTGAACAGCTCCATAAGCACAGAAGGCAATTCAACAAAGTCCGTCAGACACCGTGTGCCCGATAAGTTGTGGAGCTTCGTGCGGCCTAGCATAGAGTGCGTAGCATGGCCCATTTCATGGAAAATCGTGTCGACCTGCTCCAAGGTGAGTAATGTAGGGACGTCGCCCTCCGTCCAGCTTTTGAGTTTGGATGCGCTATTGCTGTGGAAATTGCACACTAACGATATCACTGGTAGTTGGTAGTCCTTGGCGGGATTCAAGTGCACTTCGTCTGCGAGCTCTTCGCCACTTTCGCTTCCAAGCTCATTGTTGATTTCTCGGGAGCACACTATAGTGAAGTGGGACGGCAACACCTTAGGCGACCAGAAGTCCACATAGAGATAGCCCAAGGTCTCATTGGTGGAGAGGTCTCTGTAACTCAACTTGCGCACCCTGTTCTGGTCCCAGGTCTCCCCTTTCTCAGTTCTTTCTGGGATCAATGCAACGTTGTAGATGCTGCGGAAGAGCTTATCTAGGCCACTCATGATGGTGCCCACGGAGAGATACGGCGAGAGATCCTCTTTTAAGCCGTCCGCGTCAGCAGCATTCTGCTCACTTTGACTCAACAAGTAGTCTCTGTCCCAAGGCTTCACGCTATGGAGTATTTGTGCGTCAGTCGCTTTGGGATCAGCGCCGGGCTTGTGTTTATAGAGTTCTTTGATCTCGTTGACGACGCCTCCGTCCGATAAAAGATTGCGCTGGAGGTTTTCCAAAAAGGTCACGACATTTTCTGGAGACTTGGCCATTTTGAACTCGAGTTGGTACGCAGCAAAAGACTTGTATCCCAACATATTGGATAGAAGGGCCCGGCACTTCAAGAACGAGTTGAGAGTATGCAACTGGGACTCCACGGAGTTGTGGAGCGCAATCCAGACCTGCTTGCGGATGCTCTCAGACGAGCACTTGGCCAAGATACTCGATGGGATATGACCGGCCAATGGAATGAACACGCTTTTCTGCGGCGTTTCAGACAGAAGTGGAGATTTCGCCTGGAGCAGGTAGATCTCGTTCTTCAAGTCATGCAGGGATATCAGACAGAAGTCAGTCTCGGGAACGGAGACCCAAAACGACTCCAAGTTCTGCATTTCGTTGCTGAAGTGAGACCCCAAGAGGGAAATCTGCTGTGTGATGGACACAAAGTTGTCTCTTGTTCTCGGGTCCATGGCAATTCCCGAGCGCTCAAAGTCCTGGCGCAAGTACTTGCCCACCTCGATCTCCTCGTGGCTGAGGTTTTGGGAAATGTACTTATCTTCTAGAATGGCGGATAGCGTGGAATGGAGCCGGACGTCAGTGTTGAGCTGGTTCATATACTCGAACATGATCTCATGGGTGTTCTGGGCGGCCTCGGCCCACTTCTGGCTGGGGTGGGCCACGCGGATGAACTCGGCCACGTCGATCACCCGACATAGAGTGTCACTGAGCTGGTCCAACTTGCGGATGTAGGTGAGCTTGCCCTGCTCGGTCTGGGCCTCCAAGAGCATTGTTTTGACGAGCGTCTTTGCTTTCCGCAACAGCTGCTTGGAGAAGCGGATCAAGCCCTCGGGCGAGGTGAGATGCTTGTTTCTGAACAAGCCCACGTTGGCGGCCGAGAAGACCAGGTACTGTGCCAGGATGAAGTTGGAGAAGTACTTCTGGCTGTCGAAAAGCTTGAGGATCTGATCGGAGCCGGAGGTGCGATGGAAGTGTCTTTGGGAGCCGGAGCGAAGGACTCTTTGGGACCCGAAGCGAAGGACTCTTTCGGGACACACGCGGCGCTGCGCCTGGAGAGCTCCTCTGTATCGGAGCACGAGCATGCTATAAAGGGTGAGGCGTGGAGGAGTGTTTATGGCTGGGCGTGGAGCGTGGATGCGCTCGCGAGTCGCGGAGCGGTGTGCACTCAGCTGGGCCAGTCACCACGCCGGCCACGCCCATCTATCGGACTGCACCAAATGGGCGTAGCTGCAATTGGAAGCCGTGCCGAAGCGTCGGATAGTCCAGATAGTCCAGATAGTCCGGATAGTCCAGATAGTCCGGATAGTCCAGATAACAGTCTGGATAAAAGTGCCCCGTAAACATGTATATCATGTATAACTTGTATAACTTGTATAACTTGTATAACTTGTATAACTTGTATAACTTGTATAACTTGTATAACTTGTATAACTTTTATAACATCTATAACATCTATAACATCTATAACATCTATAACTTTTATAACATCTATAACATCTATAACTTCTATAACTTCTATAACTTCTATAACTTCTATAACATCTATAACTTCTATAACTTCTATAACTTCTATAACATCTATAACATCTATAATGCAGCGGTGCCAGAGCACGAAAGAGGCCGTGCCCCAGCGCCATAGCCACGGCCTCCAGTGCCGCACTACGTCTCCATGAAACTGGTCCGCACGCGTCCATACCCGAAAAACGCCCGCTCAACGGCGCCATAGCCCGCGTTTACGAGGGCTCCTCGTGGGCGTGTTTGCCCTGCGAACGCTCCTTATCTCCGCCCATTGTCCCACTTTACTGTGTTCGGGCAACCTTGCTGTGTGCAGAGCGCAGGACAAAAGACACCGCGGCCTGATCAGTGCCTGCGCGGACTCCGGTAGAGCCATATTCACGCTTTTTCGCTCGCCTCTACCACATCTTCTGCCGCTCCACTGTGTCCACACTCCTGACGCTAGGCCATTGCTCTGCGTGATTAAACTCTGCGTGTCATTTTCGGCTCGCGTATGTCCAATATAGTGACCTCCATCCGCTCAGAAAAGTGATCTCCACGCCAGACTCCTATTGAAACGATCCCGTCCATAACTGATTTTCATAACTGATTCGTTTATACCTGATTTATACCTGATTTATACCTGATTTATACCTGGTTCATACCTGATTTATACCTGATTCATACCTGATTTATACCTGGTTCATACCTGATTTATACCTGGTTCATACCTGATTTATACCTGGTTCGTTCATACCTGCCTTCATACCGGCCGATTGGTACCTGATCCTGAATTGACACTTGTTGCCTGCTCATCCGACCCACTCCATCTCATGAGTGAAATTAATCCTGCCGCCCGCAGACGCTCCGCAAGAGACTACCAGTTCGGCACTCGTATCGGCGAGGGCCTGTACTCCACAGTGTTCCTGGCGGTGGACTTGTACGACAAGAAAACCTACGCCGTCAAGGTGCTATCCAAAAAACACATTGTCCAGGAAGACAAGATCAAGTACGTGAATATCGAAAAGACAACCTTGCATCGCTTGGGGTTGCAGCACCCAGGAATCGTCCAGCTCTACTATACCTTTCAAGACGAGCTGAGTCTCTTCTTTGTGCTTGATTTCGCCGAGTACGGCGAGTTGCTCTCCATCATCTCCAAATTCGGCTCCCTCCTGGAGCCCGTGCTGAAGTTCTATATGCTCCAGATTATCGACGCCGTGAAGTTCATCCACCTGAAGGGAGTCATTCACCGTGACTTGAAGCCTGAGAACATCCTCGTGGGCTACGACTTTAACTTGAAGATCACGGACTTTGGCGCTGCCAAGCTTTTGGGCGATGCCGACGAATCCGCCGGCGAAAAAATCAACTACGACTCGTTTGGTCTGCTGGTGCAGACAGAAAAGCTCGAACGAAAGGCCTCTTTCGTGGGTACTGCGGAGTATGTCCCCCCTGAGCTTCTCAAGCACAACAACTGTGGTTTCGAAACTGATATCTGGGCCATTGGATGCATCTTGTTTCAGTTGTTCAACGGCGTACCCCCTTTCAAAGGCGCCTCAGAGTACCTCACTTTCGAGAAAATCGTAAATGTGGACTACCACTATAAAGAACCGCTTCCGCTGTTGGTGAAGGACTTGATCGACTCAATCTTGGTACTAGACCCCAAGTCAAGGCTGACGTTGCCTGAGATCCAAGCCATGCCTTGGTTTAAGGGTGTGCCTTGGAACAACAGAGATTACATTTGGGGGCGAAATGCTCCCCGCTTTGAACCTTATATTCATGGCCAGGCTCCTTCCTCTCTGCATAATCAATCTCAACCACACAGTGGTAATCCACCCGTCTTGAAACTGGGTTCCAACAGAAACTTGGCCAAAAGCAATACCAACTACAAACTTCTTTCTCAGATCCACACGTTTGATACGTTTGTGCCTTCGATCTCCAGCAAAACTCTGTACTCGCCTGCCACTCGCTTGAAGAAAAACCCATCAACCATGAAACATGGTACTCCAATGCATGTTCCTAGCCAAAATCACAATGGCAATATCACCCATGCCAACGTCAACAGCCACGGCAATGTCAGCAATTACGGCAACATCAATAACCATGGTGTCGTGAACAATCAAAACAGCCACCTGCAATCGCAGCAGCAGAACTTTCAACAAACCCTTCGAAAGGATCCCAGTTTCAACGGAACACAATCTGGTCCTCATAGAAATAGGTTACAGCTAAAACCGAACTCCCAGCAAGCTTCGTATTTGCCGCCTCAAAGAGACCAGCTGCCAAAGACCCACGCTCAAGAGGCCACGTCATCACCTTCTTGGAACCCTCATACCCCGCCTAGTCAACTGCCCCTGCAAACGCTTGAAAAATCCAATTCCTATATTGCCGCTCAACAAGCTACATCTGCGTCAACACAAAATCTTCAGAAAGCTATGAGTGAAATGACAGTCTCCCCAAAAGCCTCAGTATCGCCCGAACTAAGGAACTTAAGGTCCAATACAGCTTTTGCCTCAATCTCAAAGTCAGTGGTTTCGAAGAGTAAGCCTCCGGCATCGCGGCCGCCCACACCTGAGACTGGAAATCGAAACGCCCAGCGCCCAGCTGCAAAAGGCATTGTCTCAATCACTTTTAGCGAAATCTCAGCATTCTTGGGACCCGATGAGAAGATAATCAAACTCGACTGCGTCTTGAAACTGATGTTGAGTAATCGCTTGATTGACCGGAAACCTGGCAATTTGGACAATGATACCATTGAAGCGCTAGTGGAAACCAATCAAGCCATATTGAGCAAGAGCCAGATTCCCGTGATTGCGTGCATCTCTAACAAAGCTAAGGTTTTTCTCATTGATGACACCCTCAGCGTAATGATGGTAGATTTAACCGCCAACCGTGGCGGAGACTATCTGATGTACGACTATGAGTTTGAGGGTGTGGTGGAGGATAATGCTAGCCAAGAAGGGGAGGAGGTGTACGGATATTTGATTTTAGAAATGATTAAGGAAGGAGGTGATTTGATCTTCCTCAAGCGCTTCAGCAAAACCGACCAAGTTACTTATGGCAAGACGATACAGGTTGTCGGATCTTCGGGTGAATCCATGCGAGTTGGTGGCCACTTTGGGTGGATCGATTGCCTTATCTGGGCGAAAGAGCAGGTTGACAAACAAGCCAAGCGTAAGAAAAGCACGATTGTGCAGCCGAAGCTCAAGGCGGGCCACAAAAAGAGCCCCATGTTGAAGACGCCATCGAAAGCCGACACGCGGCTGGGTCTGCCGGGAAAGACTGGAGCTCGTAAGGCATCGGGGGAAGCGGCAAAGCTGGCTACGCCGAAAAAAACAATTAACAGTTTTGCATTTGCTGCAGCAGCGGCGGTCCATCGATGATCGTGCTTACTCAAATGTCTATAGACTTTTCAATCCAGTGACTCAGACTTCAATCAGCGACTCAGACTTCAATCAGCGACTCAGACTTCAATCAGCGACTCAGACTTCAATCAGCGACTCAGACTTCAATCAGCGACTCAGACTTCAATCAGCGACTCAGACTTCAATCAGCGACTCAGACTTCAATCAGCGACTCAGACTTCAATCAGCGACTCAGACTTCAATCAGCGACTCAGACTTCAATCAGCGACTCAGACTTCAATCAGCGACTCAGACTTCAATCAGCGACTCAGACTTCAATCAGCGACTCAGACTTCAATCAGCGACTCAGACTTCAATCAGCGACTCAGACTTCAATCAGCGACTCAGACTTCAATCAGCGACTCAGACTTCAATCAGCGACTCAGACTTCAATCAGCGACTCAGACTTCAATCAGCGACTCAGACTTCAATCAGCGACTCAGACTTCAATCAGCGACTCAGACTTCAATCAGCGACTCAGACTTCAATCAGCGACTCAGACTTCAATCAGCGACTCAGACTTCAATCAGCGACTCAGACTTCAATCAGCGACTCAGACTTCAATCAGCGACTCAGACTTCAATCAGCGACTCAGACTTCAATCAGCGACTCAGACTTCAATCAGCGACTCAGACTTCAATCAGCGACTCAGACTTCAATCAGCGACTCAGACTTCAATCAGCGACTCAGACTTCAATCAGCGACTCAGACTTCAATCAGCGACTCAGACTTCAATCAGTGACTACGTCTATAGAAACGCGTACATTAGATCAACGGTCAGTGGAGATATTGATATCACGGCATCTTCCTGAAGGCTTCGAGCCAGTCCGAGTAGTAGCACTTGTTGTTGAGGACATTGGCGGTTTGCTCTTTGATTATCGATTCCACCAGCAGCTCATTGGCGACCCAGTTTTCTATGGTGACACGCTTTGAGTCCTGCTCGTCGATCCGGCTGGCAGCATTTTTGGCAGCATATGGGTCAGTCCGGTAGTCGTAGACTGTGTCTGCAGGCTGAACGGCCGAAGAATGCAGACGCAATTGCAGAGCATAATCCGAGCAATATTGGATGGCTTCAGCACGAGACTTCCACTGCGGAGCGATCTTATTCCGGAAGAAGTCGTCACAATGCGGGGTTTCGATCTCATTCAAGTGCTGTCTAATGGTATCATCCGAGGCTATTCTGGATAGTCTTAGAAACGCTCTGATGCGCGAGCTTTCCACGCAATTGTCTGGAGTCAAAAGAGACTTCAGGGCCCTGGGTTGGTCCCCCTTGCTAAATAGCATGATCTGTATCGTGTAACAATATTTGTCTCACGATGTTTGCCTACGGCGGTGCACGTCTTTGGTGTGGAGTAGCGAGTGGCGCGCCACTGAACCTGTAGCAGCGATGGCCGGGCCCGTACACCAGCTGGGGAAACGGGACGGCACAGGAACGGCAGCTTGAGTCGCTCGCTCCACAGCACTACTCCAGCGGTCGCTCCACAGCACTACTCCAGCGGTCGCTCTACAGCACTACATGTACTGCAAATTTACTACAAGTTGAATGTACTGCAGTTGAACTTACTGCAGCTGAATTTACTGCAGAGTCAAAAGTACTGCAGTTGAATATACTGCAGAGTGGCACCTGTCTTGTCTGTTCCTGCGTGCGGCCTCGTGCGAGTGGCCTTGTCGCGGAGCTTGCACTAGGCTCAAATAGTGACAAGCCGAGTGAGTTGATAGCGGACATAAACAGACGTTCGAAATGTCGGCACTATCGGAGGATGCGAGCCACGTCGCGCTCATCCTTGCCTTTGCGCACCACTTGGACTCTTTGAAGGCGAAATTCGACGCCGTGAGCGAAGACTCGTCGTCCACCATCGAACAGTGCTGCTATGTTGAGGAGCTTGCCATAGGACTCCGTGTGGTGAAAAACTATGGGTTGCGGACCTTGGCCTCTGTGCATGAAGCTGCCCACGATGGCTCGGCCTGTGTCCTTCTTAATGCCCTTTTCTTGGGGGGCTCTCTGAAACGAAGTCCGCTGCGCCTCTCCACCGAGGAGCTCATTGGCCGTGTGGATGAAGCCGACGTGCTGGCCAATCCGTTGCTGCAGGACCCTGCATTGTTGTCCAAGTTGTACGGCCTTCTCCAGGCGGCAGTCCAGGTGACGGCTCTGCAAGTGGAAAACAAAGACCCGCTGCTCTTGGCGCTGCATATATCTCAGCTTCTCGTCGGCTACTTGAGCTCACAGGAAGCAGAGCACTCGCTGAAGTTCTCCCTTGGCGGCCTCTCCTCGGCGGCCATCGCCTACTTGAAAGGCCCCTCGGATCTGCAGGTGGCCGTCTCTTGGGAAGCGGTATACCCGCTTTTCAAGCGCCTTCTCTCCTTGCAGGTGGAGCTTGCGCCCTACAGCTTGGCTCGCGTCTTGGAGGCCCGTGAACTCGGCAACAACCTCATGGTCAACTGCTCATATCCGCAAGCGTTGAAAGTCTACACCGAAGCAATCGAGGGCGCCGGCTTCTCCGCCCTCAACAACTTGCCTCAGCTCTACACCAATAGGGCCATTGCCTTCATTGCCTCGAACTGCTTCATGGAGGCCGTCTCTGATTTGCAAGCCGCCGTTCTGCTAGATCGCACCTTTACTCCGGCATGGGTGCAATTGGGTTACTGCCACCTATACTTGGGGCTGGCGCTTCTAGCCTTGAAGTGCTACCTTGTGGCCCTACGCACCATTGCCGGTGAGATATACCCGCTACATTTCTCCTCAAACGTGTCCCTGCGGTTGGAGTACACCGAAGCCAAGTTGAACACGGTGTTCCCCCAGTTCGTGCAGAAGTTGGTGCTGTCCATCCTTCTCACCGAGAAGCGCGCTGAACAACAGCAGGAGCCGAGCTCTTCCATCCAGGAAGCCACCACCCGTGTGCGGGCCATTTTGGCACGTCTTCGTTCTTATGTTGCTCCCGAGGATGTCCACTACTTATCTTATGCCTATGAGACCGACATCGACGTCACGCGGGCGACTGCGGCCAGAGCAAATCGCGTCCGGCCCAGCATCTTGAATCCGGATGTGGCGCAAGATATCTTGGCCAGTACCAGCGTCGAAGCGTCTGCAATTACCGTGCTGCCTCCTCCCCTTGTTTCGTTCTCTACCAACGCGCTGCCTAACCGTCCGGGCGCCCCACAGTCGCCACCAGCTGCTAACAGTAACGCAGCTGAACCAGAAATCCAGGAGCCTAGCATTCGGGAAATGTTCAATAACCTTGGCGAGGTGTTTGCCAGTGTTATACCCGAACGTAACCCAAACAGAGAACCCCCAACGGACGTTGCACCGGCTGCTGACACCTCAATACCTGAAGCAAGAGCAAGGACCAGCCTGGACAACACGGAGCTCGACCCGGTATCTACAGCTATTGCCAGTGCACAGAGGGCGCTTGCTCCAAGTCAGCATGACAACGAGCCGTTCACGGTGGGCGGATTCGAAGTTGCTGGGGGCTTCCGCAACATCATCAGCCAAGCTTTGCGGAATCACCAGGCCGCATTTGAACGCACTCGTGCCCAGGGCAATGCCCGTGGCTCAGAAGCAGAAGCCGCACCAGCGCGTCCCCGTGATGGGGTCCGGGTCACAGTTCACCATCATCCGGCACGAGATTCTGCAACAAGACTGGAGCCAAACAGAAATAGCGAGCGGCCTGTACAGGCGGAGAGAAGCGCTGAGAGAAGGACCGATTCACCGAGACCCGAGGACACCGAGATGCCCGATGCAGACGATCTTGATTAGAAACCAGTGCGCAGGCAAAACTGTGAAATGAGGGGGGGGGGGGGGAACTGCACTCACACAGTGACTCCCTCGGTTATATAGTAGATATAGCGGCACTGTAAAAGAAGCAGATTCAAGAGTGGAGGGCGGGCTGTATGCAGGACCGTAATAGATAAGATACAAGAGCGGTAAATCTCAGCGCCACCTTCACCATGGCAGGACTAGAGCAATCATTATTCCAGTTGAAATTCACAGCCAAGCTGTTGAACAGGCAGCTGGCCAAGGCTGCCAAAGAGGAGTTACAGGAGAAAGCAAAGGTCAAAAAGGCTTTGACCCAGGGCAACAAAGACATAGCCCAGCTCTACGCCCAAAACGCCATAAGAAAAGCCAACGAAAGAGTCAACCTCTTGCGATTGGCGTCTCGAATCGATGCCGTGGCTTCCCGCGTGCAAACAGCCGTGACGATGCGGTCGGTCACTGGAAACATGACCACAGTCATCAAGGGAATGGACAAGGCGCTCCAAACCATGAACTTGGAGCGGATCTCCCTCGTGATGGACAAGTTTGAGGACCAGTTCGAGGACTTGGATGCGCTGACCAACTACTACGAGTCCGCCACCAACAATGTGAATGCATTGACCACGCCCCAGGAGGATGTGGATGAGCTATTGAGCCAGGTGGCGGACGAGGCCGGCATCGAAATGAAGCAAGGGCTCAACGAGACCAAAGTGGACCTCGACACTCCACAGGTAGCCATCAGCGAGGAAAAGGAGGACAAGCTTGCGGAGCGGTTGCGTGCGTTGCGCAGCTGAGTGCAATACGTTTGGTGTGTTAAGAAACGAGCTCGTCCCGTTTCTAACGCTGACAAACCCAGCAAAGCCAAACGAATACATTATGTACAAGTGGAGTCATAACCCCTACATTATGTGCAAGTGGAGTCAGGTTATGTTCCATCAGGCAGTCAGATCTAGTAGAGTCTCCGACGTCCCGTTTAGGTTGAGGACTCGAGTCGGACATGAGACGCATGTGCAAACTCGGACTCTCCTCAAACTATATAAAAGATACGGCAACCCCCCTTTCAAACGGCAGTTCCTACGAGTATCCCGAAAGGCGATACATACAGTGCACTTCTTAAAAACTAGCCTATCTCTTAACATGGTGGGTGCGAGTCATCACTGGCAGCAGGCGCCGACACTATACGACACTGCATCTCGAAGTGATTGCGAATAGACTTGATGACGGCTGCAAAGGGGCTTAAGAGATTGTGAAATGGGACTAGGTATCCGTGCGTTTACGGTAGTTACTTCAAAGAGTAGAGTTCGCGGCATTCTACGATCTGGACCGAACACAACGAAAGTACTAAACAACCAGACTTAGTAGCTCTTCAACCAAAAAGTACGAAAGTACTCTTCAACCAAAAAAAACGAAAGTACTCTTCAACCGAAGTAGCTCTTCAAACAAAGTAGCTCTTCAACCAAAGAAGCCGGTTGTTGTCAGTATCCAAATAGTCCGTTGGCCAAATCTGTGGCCGCATCGACCCGAGCCCGCACACCGTATATTGTGAATACCTCTAACATCACCAGACGTGAACACAGAGCGAACACAGCAGGCATGGAAGCAATCATGAATGCGGCAAAAACCAAGCAAAATGCAACACCTTTCGGACGGGTGCTACGACTCATTTGCAAAACAACGGCCCGTTATACCTCGCCAAAATCAGCTCGAGTGGTGGGCCCGCACACGAGCCCTGCCACTCCTAATGCACCATTACGCAATCCACGCACCAGCCATTCAACCCACGTCCCGCCAACACCGGTTCATCCATCATCAGCAGACCGGCCGTAAGCAAATACGCCGAAGCCCCACCTCTCGTAAATGCCAAATCGCCAAATCGCCAAATCGCCATTTTCCCATTTTCCCATTTCCCATTTCCCAGCGCCAGAATCGTCCCCTGGCCTCTTTGGCACCCCGCCTTCCCGACGGCGCACCATCCAATGAAATCGGCTTGCTGACCCGCGCACTATACCCACACTTCCACCCGCGAGAACCTTTTCTTCACCATGCTTTCTTCCTCGCTCAGAACATCCCTCCGTGCCTCCAGACCGGCCGTGTCGTCCATCGGCGCCATCAGAACCAAGGTGTCGTTGCCCGACTTGGACTGGGACTTTGGCGCTTTGGAGCCATACATCTCCGCCCAAATCAACGAGCTCCACTACACTAAGCACCACCAGACGTACGTTTCTGGCTACAACCAGGCCATTGAGCAGCACGCAGAGGCCAAGGCCAAGGGTGAGGTCAAGAAGACGGTGGAGTTGCAGAAGCAGATCAACTTCCACGGCGGTGGGTACATCAACCACTGCTTGTTCTGGAAGAACTTGGCTCCCGAGAAGCAGGGCGGTGGCGAGCCTCCTTCCACGGAGTCTGACTTTGCCAAGAAGATCGAGAAGCAGTTCGGCTCCCTCGACAACTTGAAGGCTGCCACCAACGCCAAGTTGGCCGGAATCCAGGGTTCGGGATGGGCTTTTATTGTCAAGAACAAGGAGAACGGCGGCCAATTGGAGATCGTCACCACCGCCAACCAGGACACTGTAGCTGGTCCATTGGTGCCTTTGGTGGCAATTGACGCTTGGGAGCACGCTTACTACTTGCAGTACCAAAACGTCAAGGCTGACTACTTCAAGGCTATCTGGAACGTCATTAACTGGAAGGAGGCCGAGAAGAGATACACCGTCAATTAGGTGCTCAGCTAGCCACCTCACCAATTCTGTACTAATTGATGACTTAGATTTATTGACCTGTAATCAAACCTTGTCTCCTTGCCATCATACATTCGCAACGCCTGATAATTGACTTCGCCTGCTGGCGAGTGTTGTGACACTGCATGACTAGAATGTAGCCACGCCAAGAATCGAGGCTGCTTGCTTGGCGTCAACTTGCGTGCTGATATCCTCGAGATCACGAGTCTTCTGCTCTGCTGCCTCATTTGAATTGAGACTTCTAAATGTCCTGGATGACCAAGCATCGCCACTAGCCTCCTGTGATTGCGAGATCTTGTGCTTCATCAGCGCAAGATTATCCCTGTTCAATCTAGACAATCCGCCATTTGAATCGATGATCCGCACATCGAGGCGGATGTTTTCAAGGTTTTTCAAAAGCTTCCTGCTCTGGTCAATGCGGCAGAGAGAGTACAGCTTGAGCATGCGCTGGAACTTCAGCTCGAGAAACGCCGTGGCCTCCTTCTTTTCAAACATCATCTCGCCTGAGATCCGCTTCACTTGTTGGTGAAGATTCTCCTCGGCCCGCGTGGCGAATTCTAGCGAGCTCAAGGCCTCGTCGACTTTGATGGGGTCAAGCGACGACCGGCTCTTGATTTTGGTCGCCGTCATGTGTTTGGCCTTAGTCTGCGCTTGCGCTTGGTTGAACTCTCTCATGATGAGATGTCGGTTGGTAAGAGCCTCTTTTATCTCGTAGAGCTCATTTGTTAGGGCCAAGATTCCATCGCCCATGGAGCCCATATCGGTCATCAGTTGCACGAGCAAAAGCTCCGACTGAATGTGGGAAACGTTGGATAACTTCTCCCACATATTCTTCATACCAGGATGCACAGTTTCGAAGTGACTTAGGCCCTTGAGCTTGGTGCTCAGTTCCGAGACCAAAACCGCCAACTGCCGGTCGTTTTTCTGCGCTTTTTCAAGCAGCTTGTGAAGCTTTTGGCTCAACAAGTACGCGGCCTTCACCACTGGGCGAAATCCAGCCAACTCCACATATGGATCATACGGCACAGCCAATTGCTTGAGAGTTTTCCGAACGAGTCCGCTGGCAACAGAGGCTTTTCGGTTGGAATTGATCACCGAATACCCGAAATCGTTTTCGATGAAGTATACGAACTCTTCATCTCTAATCAAAATTGGGTTTCCGGCAATGCGGTCCATCCATTCTTGCCAGACATACATCAACTGCTTCGTTTCGTCCTCCCCACCAGTGGGGTAAGATGTAATATACAGTGGAATCACCGGCACAAACACCTCCAAATTGGAGATCGTCAAGTACTTGTTGAACTTCACCACCTCATTGTATGTTCTTCTGACATCCTTATAATAGCCTTGGCGGTACTTTGACAAGCCAGAAATCGAGGCATCAAACCTGAGGATCGGATTGTCAGGCTTGTTCTTCTCCACAGCTTTGAGCGTGAGTTTCATCTTGTACTTGTTGTTGAATCTCTCCGGGAGAAGCTTCATTAGCTCTTCCTTCACCAATTGGCCTTCTTCAGGTGTAGGACCGTCCAGTGGGGGTTGCTGGGTGGAATCCTGATGGGATGCGTTTTGGAGGGGGTCTTCGGGCGCAGTGGTTTCAGGATACGCCCTTGTATCGTCCGTGATGGGCGCAGTGCCAAGGAGGGAGTTTTGGTTCTCCTCGGGTTCTGCAAAGGGGTTGTTATTTTCAAACTCATCCGGATCGTAGGCATATGATGATGTCATTGTGCTGGAGGCAAGAGAGTCTACAGGGGTGTTAGACTGGCATTTGAGTGTTGGGATTGAGTGAGCGCACGTGCGCGCAGTCACGTGGCACGATAAGCCTGGGCAGGCGGTGTTCTTCGTGTACTCGTTTCTTCGTATTCAGCCTATATACCTTCTCAAAGCCTTTCTTCGGGCATCACTGAAGTAGCCTTGAATATGTTGTAGCCCCAGAAGCCAATCACATTAAGCACGCCCACTCGCCAGCCGTTGAACAAACCCAACTTCTTGACTCTCGCCCAAAAAGAGAGGCTCGAGGGTTGGCTGGTATCCGAGTCTTGGTGGTCCCACGCGTTGAAATCAACCACAAGGTTTTCATCGGGATTGTCAATGGTGACCACTCTATACTTGTCGTCCTCCAACGACTTGGGCTGCAACAAGAACCGCACCTGTTCTTTTCTTAGCAAGTTTTCCACAGGGAGTTTTATGAATAGCTCCGTAATCAGGAGCAAGAGATTGGCCACCGTGAACAAGCTTGGCGCCAGGTACAGATCAATATTGTACTTGACAAATAAGAGGTAGGGCGCGGACTTGCGGAAAACAATGGTGGAGAACTGATATAGTATCGTCAAGATGGTGATCAGGGGAGGCGGCGTCAAAAGATAGTGCCTTGGATAATGCCTAATCGAGTCACGGATACTCCTGCGGTTCACAGGTGTGGCGCCAGACGTTGGGGCTTTCGGCTCATTGGAATTGTGGATAGGAGTGATCATGAAGCGCACCTTGAGTAGATCTAATGGCATCAACACAACACCGGTGAGCACACACGCCAGCACAGAAAGCCAGAGAGATTTGACAGGGTCCGTGGAGTGAGTCAAGTCTAAGAAAAACGGATCTGGGATGTTCAAGAAAGGCGACAAGAACCCCGTGAGCCACGCCTCAATGGTATGCGTTAGAGTGTAGTGGATGAAAGAAGCATTCACACCTCGGAAGAGAGCAAGGGGTCCGTCCTTGGCAGCAATGCTAGTCATAATATCAATTGTGTGTTGTGAAATGGGATGGATTTTGTTGGAGTTTTTCTGCTTTGGAGTCTGGATTACACGAGGAGCAGCTACAGAGACTTCAGGAGGCGTGGACGGCTGGAAAAAGTCCACAATTTCTTCGTCGTCATCGGAATTGATCGGCACGAGGTCATTCGATAAAGGCGAGTGTATCAGCAGATCTGGGGCGGAGTCGAAGCGGCCCACCTGGAGAATCAAGCGCACGATATCCAACGGCTGCGATAAGAGAATGCGGCAGTAGTTCTTCAAGAAATTGGCGGCCAAGTTTTTGAAGACCTCCAGGATGTTGTTGAAGTCAAAGTACTCCAGAATCTCTAGATCATTGAGGTAGTTTTTGTCTGCCGAAACCAGAAGAGACGGCGAGGACCGAGACTGGCCCACTGCATTGATGCCAATGTTGCCGCCCAATAAGCTGCCTTTGGAGGCAGAAAGCCCGTGTCCAAAAGAGGCGGTGATCTCTTGCTGTGTCTCGGTGTTGATTAAGCCGACGCCGGGCCGGAATATCACCAGGTATCCTGCATTGAAAGTTTCGGGGTCGTAGTAGGGGCGCAATTTCGAGTCGCCTGGCATTTCGCTGGATGTTCACACGACTTTTGCTGAGGCTCTGGAGGCGTGGATGGCGATACTTGAGTGTGGGAGAGTGATCATACCGAGCGCGCCTGCACAGTGGCGCCAGCAGCTGTAGCACGACAGAGGCTACGAACAGGGCCGCCAGAGTCCTGCACACGCCGTTCGGGCCCTGCCTGCACAGCGATGCCGACCACCAATGCTGTGCAGGCAGGGCCAGAGGCACGGGCGGAGACGCCGCCGGCCAGAGCAAGTGTGTGGTTAGGAGCAGGCAGCGCGGTGGATGCAGGACACGCGGGCAGGACGGCAGCTCCAGCAGCGCACCCGTGCCTCCGAAGGTGGACGCGCACACAGCAGGCACGGGCGCGCGACCGAGAAAAAGACACTGAACACATCAACAGCATCCGCAACGCCAGAGTCTTCGGTTGCCTGATTCATTCCTCAGTTCACCATAGTCGTGCAGATAAGTGGCTAGATCATAGACGTTCTGCTCCGCCGGTCCCACAGCATCGTATTTGCGTGATCCAGAACTGCTGAACCACGAGGAAAACTGTCTTGCAAATCAAGAGTGAGGTACCAAGACGCCAACTTCTGAGCGTTTCCAGCAGCTCACATCCCACCTCTACACTTGCGGCGGGTTTTTCAGCAGCTCCATATTTCCCGCAGCAGTCATGGACTCCGATTACCACAACCACATCTTCAACAACCCCGATGTTCAGATGGACCGTAGCAATGAGGAGCTACGCCTGCAACAAATCCCCAAGCTTCATTTCGACCACACCAATGCTCACGATGACAGTTACATGGATGAAGACACAAACGATACCATTCAAGCGGACATCAACAGAGGCAGTTGGAATGTGCTTGATACCCATGCACAGCCTCCTCAGTTCCAGTTATCGCCCACGTTCTCTTCCGGGAAGACGTTTGACAACTTCGATGATAAGCGCAACAACTTCCAGCTGGTCGATTCCAACTCCTCCATGAGCTTTCAGCCTCCGTCGGCTTTCACTGCCTTGAACAACTCCAGCAACACTAACCTATCCGATATGAGCCACCTGAACAACCTGGTCACGGGCTCACAACATGATGTGCTGCCATTTGGCGATAACTCGAGCGTGGGGACTTTTCCGAGTAACTCTCCAGTGCCGCAGCTGCTGAACTTTGCGCCATTGCAAATGCTGAATCTGGACAATTACCCTAGGCAGAATCTCGAAGGGCAGCAACCTCAAGCTCTAGCACAGGCACAGGCACAAGCACAGGCTCAGGCTCAGGCACAGGCTCAGGCACAGGCACAAGCTCAAGCTCAAGCTCAAGCACAAGCACAAGCACAAGCACAAGCACAAGCACAAGCACAAGCACAAGCACAAGCACAAGCACAAGCACAAGCACAAGCACAAGCTCAAGCACAAGCACAAGCACAAGCCCGGGCACAGGCACAGGCCCGGGCGCAGGCACAGGCCCGAGTTGAGGCCGAATCTCGGTCCCAAGGCCAACAAACTAACAATGCAGCTCCATTTGATGGAGCCCTGCAAGCTCCAAAATTACCCTCGGTGACCCCGCAAACCCCCCCAGCGCAAATGAGTCATTCTGCAGAAGGTTCTGGGGATAACTATGTTTACTTCACGAGGCAGCCAAACTTGTTAAGCAAAGCCGCGCAAGACAAAACGGCCGCTATTAAACTAAAATTGGAAAACAATTATCAAATGGCTGTCACCCATGCGATAGAGAGAAACCAGCGTCGAATGGATTTAGAAAACAAACTTTCAATGGAGGAGGCTGGAATGAGCGAAGAGCGCAAAAACAGGCAATTGCAAAACTTGGGCAAGAAAGAATCACATTTCTTACGTTTGAGAAGAACCAGATTGTCTTTGGAAGATTTTTCCACCGTCAAGGTCATCGGTAAGGGCGCATTCGGTGAAGTGCGCTTGGTTCAAAAGAAGAACACCGGAAAGATCTATGCCATGAAAACTCTTTTGAAGTCCGAGATGTACAAAAAAGATCAATTGGCACACGTCAAAGCGGAAAGAGATGTCTTGGCTGGAAGTGACTCGCCCTGGGTTGTTTCCCTTTACTACTCCTTCCAAGACTCTGTCAATTTATACTTGATCATGGAATTTCTCCCTGGCGGAGACTTGATGACTATGCTTATCAGATGGCAAATTTTCACCGAAGACATCACCAGGTTCTACATGGCGGAGTGTGTGTTGGCTATCGAGGCGATTCACAAGTTGGGATTCATTCATCGTGACGTGAAGCCTGATAACATTTTGATCGATATTCGCGGGCACATCAAGCTCTCTGATTTTGGCTTATCCACTGGATTCCATAAGACGCATGACTCCAATTATTTCAAGAAGCTATTGGAACAAGATAATCTGAACTCTCCAAACGCATTGCTGACGCCGGGAAAAAGTAACCAGAGAAACTCGATGATGGTAGACGCCATTCATTTGACAATGACAAATAGACAGCAGATGCAAACGTGGAGGAAGTCTCGTCGGCTTATGGCATACTCCACGGTTGGTACGCCAGACTACATTGCGCCGGAAATCTTCATTCACCAAGGATATGGTCAGGAGTGCGACTGGTGGTCTTTGGGTGCCATCATGTTCGAGTGCTTGATCGGATGGCCGCCGTTTTGTTCGGAAACGCCCCATGAAACGTACCGCAAAATCATCAATTGGCAGGATTCATTGATAATCCCCGAAGACATACATCTCTCGCCGGAAGCAGAGGATTTGATTCGCAGTTTGTTGACCAATAGTGACAGGAGGCTTGGACGGCACGGCGGCGCAGATGAAATCAAGCAACATCCGTTCTTTCGTGGAGTGGATTGGGACACCATTCGGAAGGTGGATGCGCCGTTCATTCCCAAGTTGCGGTCAATCACAGATACTCGGTTCTTTCCTACGGACGAATTGGAGAATGTGCCAGATAGTCCGGCAATGAGCAGGGCTCATCAGCAGCAGGCCGAGTCCAACGGAGAAAACGTCAAGGAAGACTTGCCGTTTATCGGATACACCTACTCGCGGTTCGACTACTTGACGCGAAAAAATGCTTTATAAATGAACACTTATCAGAGACATACCCACTCGTGATGTGTAGTCATGTGACATGGTGGAGCCGGAAGAATCTTGCGAATGGTATTGCCGAGCCAGATTGAAGACATAAATCCTGTAGCAAGCAATGCACCGCGCTTAAGTCGAAGCATTCACACACCAATGGCCGTGGTCGGCGCAAGCTTTCTGAAAGAGGACATGGCAACGATACAGAACTCCAGATTCACAAACGGAAACGACATTATGGCACCCAAAATGCGGGTGGACTAGAGTGCCAGCGCTGATGGTCTTGCGATGGCTAAGCAAGCGTCACGCAAGTAATTAAAGTGCGCATGCAAGAAAGATAAGCCGAGCCGAGAGTTCCGCCAGTGGCAATGCACAGTTGGGTGCAAAACAGACGGCGCATTTGCACACAGGCTGCATTGCCACACGGTGATGTGGCGCATTAAAAGTTGCTCACACAAAATAGCTTGGCCACAAACTGGGCCACAATACAGGACACTTCCATCCCCTAGAAAATGCACCAATTCCAAGGTAACTAAGTGCCAGCACCAGAGGCAACAAGCAGTCCCGAGCCATCCGAAGCCCTAACTACCAAGCAACCGTGGCGGTTATGCAACTTTTGCCCTCGAGCAACTCCAAACACTCAGAAGCAGCCTCAGGGAGCCATAAACACCCAGTGCCATCGGAGCCCCGTAAGAAAGGCCAGCAAGCCTAGGGAGCTCGGTTGGAAGCACGGTAGAGTGCGCATGTTTCTCGGGTGCAGGTGGTGATGCACTGCAGCATCGTACGATTGTCCACTACCACAAAGGAACATCTCGGAATAGTGGCGAAACTCCGAAATATCGGGGGATTCCCAAGTAGAGGCATTCTGCAATTTCGCCAGAGAAGTCGGGAGTTCCTGGCGGGCATATCTGACACGCAGGCAGTGGAGTAGCAATTGACCAGGCAAAAACCCAGTCTTCACTTTCCCGCCAAATCTGCGTAAATTGCGAGACTACCCTACATCCCCCTAGCCCGATGACGTCTTCAATAGGCCGAACAGCAAGGGTCAATTTTCTTTCGGGGCTTCTCGAATCGCAGCTTGCATGAACCCCTAAATATGCTCTCAGAATAGCGCCGCTAGATTTGCTAGCACAATGGAGCTTTCCAGGCAAAATTCCGCCAGGCCCGAGGCCGCCGCTCCCGAACCGTCCCGCGCTGTTAAATGACTCGCATGCAAATGCGTGCGGCGTGAACGTTACCACCATACCGTCTCAGCATGAGGCCGCGCAACACTTATAAATACCTACCTTCCCTTCTTGCTGCCTGCATTTTTCTGTACACGTTAGCAGGTAATCGACTTGTTTGTTTTTCTCAATTACTTCTCTGGATTCGAATTTCTCTTTGCGCCATCAGCCGTCCCTTTCTCCCTCCCATGCGTGCCTTGGCTCTTCTTTTGTTGGCGGCACCGCTGCTAGCCTCCGACTCTGGAATGCAAAATGCTCAATTGACTCACCACGACTCCATGGACATGGAATCTTCCCACACCTCCGGCCACGACATGCACCCCGATCCTTCGTTGCAAATGTCCAACTCCACGGATTCGCTCGTGCCCGTGCCCCACGCGATGAAACACCACCACGGCGTTCCCATTCTACAGACGCAGCTTGAGCCCGAGGAAAGGCTCTTCTGGGAGAACTACTCCACGGAAACTTACTTCAACACGCCCTCCACCAAACGCTGGGCGCTCGCTACACACATGGCCTCGTACATATCCTCGTTTGTGTTTGTGTACCCCATGGCCTTGGTGTTCTGGAACACAAAGCACGCCTTGTACCTCCCCTTCTTGACGCTCCATTCGGCGCTCATACTTCTCTCGTGCTCGTGCCTCTGGATCTTCAATGGCTCCATCCGTGACTTATATCCAAACAATGCGTTCACCAAGATGTCGGTGATGTTGTTCATGGCCACACTTTGCCATTGGGCCATTGCGCTCTCGGCAGTTGCGTACCGCTTCTTGGACCTCGATGGCGACTTTGAATACGAGGACTTGGATGACTTGACTACTGTTGACTCTTCTGAGCAAACCTTGCGCGGGCTGAACTCGGACTCTAGAACGCACTCGTTCGACCTGAACACGTACTCCGAGGACGATATGAAGACCTCCAACAACGCCATGCTCTCGCCTAAATCCTCCAAGCTCGCAGACTTCTTCCTTAAGTTTCCTGTGTTCAAGCGCGTGACTCAGGCGTACGGCAAGACCGCCTTGATCTTAACTGCCGTCTTCAACTGGGGTCTCTTTGCTTTCTTCTTCATTTACTTTGCCACCGGAGTTGCTACCTACTTGGTATACGGAACTGACGGCTTTTTCTTCAACATGCTAGCACACTTCATTAAAGGTGGAGTCTTTTTTGTGCTTGGCTTGGTGTACTTAGCTCGTTACAGTGGTGCTTTTAGAAACAAGGGCTGGGCCTGGAACCACAGATTTGTTAGTGGGAAAGCTACTAACACTTTCTGGCTTCGCTGGCAATCCAGCGGGCTCTGCTCCATGGAATTTGTGGAGTCTGCTTTGATTCTTTTCTACGGAACGACCAATATCTTCTTGGAGCACTTGTCCAACCCCGGTGGCGAATTCTCGGCCAAAGATTTGCAACACATGTCCATTGCCTTCATCTTCATTGGATGTGGGCTCTGTGGTGTTTTGCTTGAAAAGAACTTGGCTGATTGGAGGTACCAGAAGGCAATCGACAACTTGTCAATCGCTGCCAGCCAAGACCAAGTGTCTAAAATAGTGAAGGCCACTCCTGGATACTCGCCCAACCCATTCCCAGTGCTCACTATTTATTGGACTGGCTACCTCATGTCTCTGCACGAGCAAGCATCGCAGTTGTCCTCGACTTTGCATCAGCAATGGGGCAATTTGTTTGTGTTGGCATGTGCATTCCGTGTGATCACCTACATTTACGTGACCATAGCCCCCGCCAATCCAAAAACCCTCAGCAAGCCGCTGTACCCCATGACAGAGCTTTTGGTTTCATTCGGACTTATCTGTGGAGGATTGATTTTCATCGAGTCATGTGACCCAGTGGTGCATCTGTTGGAGTATCATGGGCTCACTCCCATGTTCACTTTTAACGTCAGCTTGGGCGTGGTGGCATTGGTCATGGCGTGGGTTATTGGCGTTTTTTCTATGAAAGATGGTATTGCTGCCAGGAAACTCAAAAGTTACCACTAAGTCGTTGTTTTACTCGGACTCCTACACACATGAAGGCCCTAATTCCCTGGCCTATTAATAATGTCCGAAGTATCAACTGATGTTTACGATTTGTCGATGATAATATATTTAATGCTAAAAGTCTTTGTAACCGTCAGCAAAGGTGTGCTAACTTTCCTTGACAGCATCATAGATAGCCTTGACATCACGTGGCGCGGTGCTGCAGCAGCCTCCAATGATTCTGACGTTCGGCACCGCTAACCACAGCTCGATAGCTTTCTTCCACCCGTCAGTATTGGAGCGGAACACGTACTGGCTGGGGTCCGACATGTCGTTTTCGAAGCCCAAGTTTGGGTAGACAATCAAGTTGAAAGGCTCCACGCCCAAGCTTTCACAGGTGGCATTGATGGTTTGGAGAACTCCACTGACAATTTCATAAGGCACGCAATTGCACCCTGTGCCCACAAAATTCGCCTTCACGAGCGGCGCCATTTGCTTTGCCATGTACAGAATAACCTCCGCCAAAGGCGTGCCATCCACAAGCGTAGTTTCGTTTTTGCAACTCAAGTTCACGTAGAACTCTTTTTGGTGGCTCGTGGTGTAGAGCCTTTTGACGAGCTCAAAGACTCCCTGCACCTCCTGGAAATTAGGAATCGTCTCGAATGCAATCACATCCACGTCCGCATTCTCGACATAGAACTTGACCATTTCTTCATGGTATAGGGCCAAGGCATCGGCTTCCAACCCATTGTAATCACCACTGTACTCAGCACCATTGGCAAGATACGCTCCGTAAGGCCCCACAGAAGCAGCAATGTAGATTTTCTCCTTCTGCTCGGGCATTGAGTCAATTGCGTCCTTGGCGCAGTCGATGGATTTCTGCCACACGGCCTTGGCGCCCGGAAGATCAAGCGCCGCGTGTTTCTCCAACGTCTGCTGAGACGCCTGATACGTGGATGTAATCAACATCTGGCTGCCAACATCCAAGTAGCTCCGATGCACCTTGGTGATCAACGAGGGCTCCTGCAAGAGGATCTTGGTGGACCAGAGAGGCGAGCCCTTGACGGAAAGCGGATGATCAAGCGGCAAGAGCTGTTCGAGCTGTGTACCCATGGAGCCATCTTGTATTAGCACACGTTCTGCAAGTGTTTCCTTCAACGACATGGCGGCGTGTGTGTGGAACAGGTGTAGAGGGAGTAGCTGGCGATACGCGTGGTGCGACGTTGGGAGAAAACCCCACTACACCACAACACTCTGGTGGGCGTTTCTCGATGCACCAAAAGCAGGGCCAGGCAGACGGGCCCCACACCACCATGCCGAAGTACTGCACTTCAGACAAACAGTTTATCCGCTCCGGGCAGGCCCGTACCCGGTAGCCGTGTGGAAGAATGATGGGCTTGTGTGCAGGGTCCGGAGGTGTTGATGTCCTGCGCGTGCGCAACGTCGCAGCGAAAAATCCCAGGTCAACATCCCAGGACACTCCCCACTCACGCCATGGAAAACCCAGCCAAAAGGTCCAGAGACGAGTTCGACGACTCCAATGGCGCGCACGTGAATGAATACGACGATCCCGCCAAGAAGTTGCACGTGGACCCCGTCACGGAATTGATCGCCAACATCTGCAAAGACATCCGGCGGATCGGCGAAAACCCCAAGTTGGCCGAGCAGATCGACGACATCTCGTACATCTCCAATCCCATTGTGGCGGAGTTCGAGAAAATCGACAAGTTGCGTGAAGCCATTCTCGCCACGCTCTATGCCGTGGTCCGAGAGCAGCCGCAGAAGATCCCCAATCTCTGCGTGTTGATCTTCATCTGCAACGCCAAGAACTTTTTGGTGGCCAAGTATGTTGTTGAGTTCTTCCATGCAAAGGGCCAGGAGCTACTAGATACGCTCAAAGGTGCCGATGTGGCCATGTCTGATGCCGACGACGCCGTGGCCAAGTACCCCGGATGGTCTGAGAACGCCGGCGTGTTCAACGACTTGAAGTCCATCTTCAAGTTTTTGGCTGCATTGTCTCCGATAATCGAAAGCAACGCCATGTCTCAGATCCTCAAGCAGTTTCTCCAGGCTGCCATTGATTTACAAAACGCCTCACTGTACAGAAACGGAACAGCCGAGGAGATCTTCTACAACGCGCTTCTTGCGACGCCCTACTTATTTTTCAACGACTTTTCTGAAAGCACCATCAACGGCGCCAACGAGATCGTCGAACTAGCTCATAGCTTCCGAATCGTGGAGGACGACTCGGCAAAGACAATCTCTGTTTTGGAGCCATTTGACTCCAAAGATGGCAACTTTGCCGACCTGTTACCCTACCGGCCGAGAAAGCTCGTCACTCTAATTTTGCCTGCTCTTGTGGGCTTGCAAACCCCCGAGAAAACCTGGGCAGGCTTGAAAGACTCGTTGTTCCTCAACTTCTCCGAGTTCTTGGATTCTGTGCTTTCGGACGCCCTCGAAAACAACTCCATCTCTAGTGAAATAGTCAAGCATCAGTTGCCTCAGTTTTCCATCCCTTCAACTGAGCAGCTTCAAAAGTACAAGCCTTCAGGATTGATTGATGCTTTATGGGTTCAACACCCCCGGTTGATTTTCCAAGTTTACAACTCCACCAGCTTCGAAACGGTTCCCTCCATCGAATCGTACTACGGGTTGTTTTTCAAGGATTTAGCGTTTGATATCTTGACCAACATGTCGTTCAACCAAAAAGAAGCGTCTATTCAATTGTCTATTTTAGACTTGTTCTGCTCGAAAAACTTGTTCAGTCCACCGGGCTCTTCTGTGGATCAGCTTTCACTCATAGCCAAGGACAACGAACTGGGAGAAAACGTTCCACCTCTTTCAACCTGGAAGGTCGAGGATGTGGCAGTGGAAAGTATTCTTACCATGATTTTCCAGCTTCCTAAGCCCTTGCATTACGAAATCTACTACTACACTGTGCTCATTTCCTGCTGCCGCGAGAGCCCCGAATCTATCGCTCCCGTGTTTGGACGTGCCATTCGTTTCTTCTACAACAACTTGGACACGTTCGATTATGAGCTTAAGATTCGCTTCATGGACTGGATGACCACTCAAATTTCTAATTTCGATTTCAGTTGGAAATGGGATGAGTGGGTGCAGGACTCGGTGAAGTATTCTAACCTTTTTTACCATCCCAAGAAAAATTTCATCAGAAATTTGATTGCTAAGGAGATAAGACTCTCTAACAAGTCCAGAATCAAGGATAGTTTCGTGACCATGGCGCAAGCCGAAAACGGCGAGGGCAAATTAGTCGCTCTCGATGAGTTTTATCAATATCTTGATATCTCGCTTTATCCAAACGCAGACCAGTTTATCATTGAGTACGACTCATCTCTTTACGGCGACGATGCGAATGATGAGTTTAAAAACATTATCAAAGCTGCTGTGAGTCAGAAGAAGGAGTCTGGAGCCAATAACTCTATTATGACTGCGCAAGAAGAGCTCATATATGAATTTTCCAACCCTCAATTGCCGCTCAACGAAGTCGCCAATAAGCTCTATGACTTCATTATTGCCAATTGGAGATCAAATGAGCAATTTCACGATATGGTGAATGAGACTTTGGAGGCCATCAAATCTTCAGTTGTCAATGTTGACACCAATAAAATTTTGATCAACCTCATTTTCCAGACATACGCATACATCGGCTCCAGATCTATCTACTCCGTTGTCAGCATCATCAACAGAGATGTCGCCAAGTTGAAATTCATTAGTGGTGAGCCTGTCACTGAAGAGGACTATAAACTCAGCGGTACAGACTTTGCTTTCCCAGATCTCGCCCTTTCGGCGGAGGAGAAGGACAATAGACAACTGTGGATCGTGGATTCTATTCTTAGAATCTGGATTCACCAGCCCCAGGTTGGGTTCTTGATTTTGGAGTACCTCATCGAATTCAAGATTTTGCACCCTCAATTTCTCATCCGCAGTGCGCTCAAACTGGACTACAACCTTATTATCAACAACGTGTCATGTATGGAGTCTATTAACCGTGTGTTGAACAGCTCTTCCAAAAGCGACAATTTCAAGGAAATCATCATGTTGTTGTTTAAATTGATTGTGCGTAACTTGAATGACATCTTGAACACATTGAGTTTGGAGAACCCAGAAACCGATGCTGTGAAAATTCAAACCGATTTTACGGATGAAGACAAGACCGATAAGGTTATGATGACACAAATCGATAACCAATGGTTGTTCTTCGAGTACAAGGGTTTGCTCAAGACCTACTTGAGACAGTTCAGCACGCAACACTCAGAATTCACGGACGAGGTGAGAGAGATTTTCAAAGGCATAGTCAACGGCAAGGTTAGAGACGATGCTCTTCGTTGGACCGAAGAGTTGAAGTATTAGGATATTATATGAAAGAAATAGATGGATTGAGATCACGCAGCAGGTCGGCATCTCGTATGTGCAGTGCACGCGAACATAGCACGCAATCTTGACTCACCCAGCACGGTTTAATCAAGCACCATGTCAGAATCCGACTATGCAGTGGAAACCACTAACCTCACGTATTTTTTTAAGAATAAGAGGCGTGGTTTAGAAGATGTCAACTTGCAAATTCCTTGGGGCAGCACCAATTTGTTGGTGGGTCCAAATGGAGCAGGTAAATCCACCTTGCTCAAGATTCTCGCTGGTAAGACTTTGATAAAGCAAGGAAAACTTAGGCTCGGCGGTTTCGACCCTTTTGAATTTTCTATCAACCGAAATGACCACGTCAATTCCGATATCAATAATCATATCTCATACTTGGGCACCGAGTGGGCCAACAACGAGGTGGTCAGGCGAGACATCCCCGTTAAGTTGCTTATTTCATCAATTGGCGGCGAGAAGTTCCGTAAGAGAAGAGACGAATTGATCCGGATTCTTGATTTAGACCCCAGCTGGTCAATGGCGTTCATCTCCGATGGAGAGCGCAGAAGAGTGCAACTAGTCATGGGCTTACTTAAGCCATGGAAGCTACTCTTGTTGGACGAGGTGACAGTTGATTTAGATGTCATTGTCAGGCAGAACCTTCTTCAATTCTTGAAGCGGGAGTGTCGGGAAAGAAACTGCTGTGTGATTTACGCCACACATATTTTCGATGGCTTGGGCAAGAGCTGGTGTGATCGCGTGATTCACTTGAACGACGGTAGAAAAACCGACGATGTTGAAATTGACAAAATCAACTTCTTGGCTGGAATGGATGGCGTCCGTGTGAAGAAGGACGCCGGGGTCGTTCAGGGCATAGACGTGGCCTTAGCCGAGTCTCTTCATCCCCTCGTTTTGCAGTGGCTCAAGGACGATTTGACCGAGCGTGGAAGTAGAGACGAGGAGAAATCACGTCTTGCCAAGCGGATCAACGACTGGAATAACTCCAAAGACGGCCACTACTTTGACCGGGACTCCAAGGTCGAGGGCTATTTCCGAGCCACCAGAAGCAGCACCGATATATAGTCAGCCATGCGCCATAATGAATAGGGCCGGGAACAGTCGAGCCAACGTGGAGGCGAAGGAGAAGCTTTAGCAACCATTGACAGGAAAGACGGACAACCAGTGCCTATTGGTTAATCAACGCTGAAGAAGCTAGTTGTGAAGCCTTTGCTCTAGCTCCAAGAACGACACGAGGCTCTTTTGCTTTGCCAAGTGCTGCTCAAGACACCAATTCTGGTACTTTGCATTGAGTAGTTCAGCACGATACAGAGAGGCGGAGGATGGCTCCGCGGCCAAGGAGGAGACATGCGTAATGGGCTCAGGCTTCGCCACCACTTTGCGCTTATTCTGAAGTTTGGACTGCTTCAAGGGTGTGGTGGGGCCTCTTTTTTCCGCCTGTCTCGGGCTGGCGACAGGGTGCTGTGGGCTCATGCTGGGCATACGTGGAGGCAGAGGAAGGCGGTGCTGAGACGGTGTTTATGTCGCGCGCGGTATGTTTGGGTTTGCAGACACTGGCAGGGCACGCAACGGGGAAGGGAAGGGCGGGGCAGTTCCTATACGGAGCAGCTGATCCACCCAAACGGCCTCTCCAAGCGGCTCTCCAAGCGGCTCTCTAAACGGCTCTCCAAATGGCCCTCCAAACGGCTCTCCAAACGGAACACGCGGGCCACAAGCAGCAGCGGCACATGGGGCCCGTGGGTCACGTGACGCGGGCCGCGTTCAAAAAGCGAAAAATTCGACCGGGAAAATTTCTCCCACCATCCATCATGTCCAACACCGAAAGAACCTTCATTGCCATCAAGCCCGACGGAGTCCAAAGAGGATTGATCGCCTCGATTCTCGGCAGATTCGAGAACAGAGGCTTCAAGTTGGTCGGTATAAAGTTGTGCCAGCCAACCGAGTCGTTGTTGAGAAACCACTACGATGACTTGCAAGAGAAGCCTTTCTTCCCCTCCTTGTTGTCGTACATGTTGTCTGGCCCAGTTCTCGCCACCGTTTGGGAGGGTAAGGACGTCGTCAAGCAAGGTAGAGCAATCTTGGGTGCCACCAACCCATTGCAATCTGCCCCAGGTACCATCAGAGGTGACTTTGCCATTGACATGGGTAGAAACGTGTGCCATGGTTCTGACTCCGTTGAGTCTGCCAACAAGGAGATTGGCTTGTGGTTCAAGCAGGAGGAGTTGGTTGACTTCAAGTCTGCCATGGTCTCTTGGATCTACGAGTAAGCGTGTCACCCTAGATATATACAAATGTACACTGCGCCACATTACTGAACGTGTAGCTGCTGTGGTTTCCTCGTCTCTTTTGACATCTCGCCATCTTCATTGTCGTAGCCGTGTCCGAAGCTCGAGCTCGTCCGATGGTAAGCCTAGTGATGGCTCATAGTCACTCACACACCCCGGGGCAGCAGTAAGAAACATGCCAAAAACTCTAACGCAATGCCAAAATTTGGAGTACCTTTATTGCACCTCAGGTGATGCGCTGTGATGGAGTGCGAACCCATCCACACATACCAAAGCACAACCAAAGCACAACCAGAGACCACTCCCCGAACGCTCCACCAATGTCCGCAGATGACGATCTCTTCAATGACGCAGACAACGATATGCTTGAGGATGACCAAGACAATTCCGATATGGACATGGACGACGAGCTGAATGGCCAGGCCAAACGTGACAACGACGATATGAACGACGACGACCAGGAAGACGACGACGACCAGGAAAGTGATGACGACGACGACGACGAAGGCGACGACGCAAACGAGGAGCCCGGCTCGAAGCCCCAATCCCGCAACTCCGATAGCGTGCATGCCGGCAACACCACGGAGGGGAAACACGAGGACGCAGGTACCGGAGACGAGGGCTCCAACGGCGCAGATGCCGATGCAAGCAAAAACGCCAAGTCGGCGCTGGATTGCAGAAGCATCCGCGAGACCGCGGTCAAAGCCGTCAAGGCCGCCAGCGACTTCGAGATCGTGCCCATGGTAGCCATACCCTACGCGCAGCAGTGCCATGCGGTGGCCATGTCCGAGGGCCCCAAATGGCTCCTCACGGGCGGAGAGGACGGATTCATCCGCAAGTACGATTTCTCGGCGTCTATAGACGGCAAGGCGCCATTGACCGTGGCCCAAAAACACAACCTCATGGATAACGTCAACAAGGCCGGGGTCATTGGCTCGTACTGGGAGAACGAGCAGCCGCTCACGAAAAGCCAGATCATGAACGAGAACCCCAAGATCAAGGAGCTGGATTTCTCGTCCACTTTTGCATCCTACGAGCCCAAGACTAACCCCGTCTACGCGCTTGATGTGGAGCGAAATGGCCACTGGTGTGTCAGTGGCTTGCTCTCGGGTGGCATTTCCCTCTACACCATGATATACAACGAGGGAAATATCCATCACTATTTCCGCCACAACTCCAACAAAAACGCCTCGCCTTCTTTGAATAACGGCCATCTGGACGCAATCTCGGTGCTTCGTGTCAACCACTCGCAAAGCGCTTTCTTATCCGGGTCCTGGGACAAGTGCATCCGCGAATGGGACCTTAACACGGGGAAAACCTTAAATTTATACTCTGGTAGTACGGGGCAAGTTTCCAGTATTAGCTATAGGTCCATCGGCTTGACGGACATTACATTCACAGAAAACTCCAGTGATGCTGATTCTTTGTTTGGCAGTGATGAAGATGACGACGAAAAGGATGACGCTCGGCCCTCCGATATCGACGCCAAGAACTTCAAGTCCGATTCGGGAAAAAACAAGACCCTTACTGACGACAAGATCTTTATGAGCTCGAACATCGACGGCACAATCAACATTTGGGATGCCAGAGTCTCAGGTGCTAATTCAGTGTTGAAGCTCGGCGTTCCTGATGGCACACCTCCATGGTGCATGACCGCCAGCTGGTCCAATGATGGAGACAAACTTTACGCGGGCAGAAGAAATAGCACAGTGGAGGAGATATCTTTGCGCATGCCCCATGCCACTCATAACAATGTTCTGGTACCCAATGTGCTGAAGCGCTTGGCCTTCCCTAAGATCTCAGGGCCTGTCAGTGCATTGTCCATAATGCCAAACGACAACTTCATTTTCTGCGGATCTCAGGACAACATACGTCTCTACAACCTCAAATTATACGATGAGTTCACGCAGGAGACCGCCGTGTCCAAGAAGCGGGCAACGCCATTCTACGTCATCCCAGGCCATCATGGTGGTGTCTTGAGCAACCTCATTGTTGACGATACAGGTAGATTCATGATCAGTTCGAGTGGCAACAGAGGCTGGGGGCACTCGCCATACGCGGATGTAGTCCTCATATACTCCATCGATGCAGGATTGAGTACCTAGGAAGTCTCTTGGGGTCGCTAGTTGATGTTGCCTAGCCCAAAGACATGTCTTCTTAATGTTCCTAGTCCCACCTGGCCCAAGTTCATTGATTCGCGTGAAATTGCGTCTCTCACATGAGAACATACCTCGCCGAGTGCATTGGTCACACGATTGATCTCAGCAAAGGCGGTGCTTCTTTCACTCAAGCTGTTGTTGACTAGTCGAGGCAATCTCGAAATGAAGTACCATCCGTTCTGCCGGAACAAAAAATGAAGGAGGATGCCAGCAAAGCCGACACAAAGACTGAATTTGAAAATGTTTGAGTGAGGGTTAGATGGCTTATCGTTTCCGGAAACGAAAATCTTCTGAATTAATGATGAGCTTGTAAAAGATGTGACACTGGACGCCATACTCAAGGAAGAAAACAAACTCAGCTTCTCAAGTTCCTCTGAGCTTGCTAGCGCAGACTCGGCACTGTCCATTGCTTTTTGGAGCAAATCAGCATCGTGCTGTGTTTCGCCGGCCAGTTGACGTTCCTGGGCTTCTAAAAGCCGCGTAAGCGATTCCAGATCGAGTGTCAAATCTGAATCGGATGCTAAATTGGACGTGGTGCAAAGAACGGACTTTGGGTTGTACTGTTTGAACCAAACGTTATAGGTTGTGCAGGAATTAGCCAGGGTTTCAAGCGGAAACTGCTGGATCATGGACGACGCGGAAAGCAAAATTGAAGCAAGGTCCGAGTCCGTCACGTTTTCGAAAAGCTTTGCTGGTGATATTAGCAAGTGGAGTATCGCAGGATCCACATCAGATACACCACCCAACGCGGACACTATATGATCCTTAGAATGTATAATAGCTGCAGCATAGATATAAGCGCTCACAGACACGGATTTGTAGCTGAGTATGAAGTCCCACATCTTTGTTACATGGCTGAAATTGACCATATCATGACTGAAGAGCGTCAACACCAGCAGGAGGGCAGGTGTGAATTTATAGTCGTAGTAGAGTCGGCCGGAGCCTAAATACGACGGGGAGGTGTCCCGAATTATGTCAAACAACAGCAGATCGGCGTTTTCTAGAATTGCAGGAATGAGCTTCAAGTGGTTGACGGTGAGCGAAATGTCACACAACATAAAGTCCCGGAGATGATACAAGGTGAGCAGCTCCAATGTTCTGAAGGCCTCATCGTCTCCACCAGACACGAGGAGCACCACGCTGGCTATATCGTGATACCCCTGATAGTAGTGTAGGCAGTGATACTTCCGGAGCATCAGCACTATGAGAAAATAGAGCCTTCTGCGCATGATCTTCACTTCCGCTTTCGACATGATGGTGGTGTAGGAGGAGCTCATGTTTGTGTGAAACTTAGATAGAAGCGTGAACAGCCGCTTGACATCAAGCATGACCTGCGCTTCGTCGGCATGGGGTTGCAAATCGTCAAGCACCAAGAAAGCGAGATCTTCGTCATCGGCCAATTTAAGCTTCAGGTCCAGTTCTGGAGCCTGTACTGTGCTGTTCACACCTTTTGTATTTTCTCGAAGAGAAAGGGTTTCGTAGGACTCGTCACAGTCCCTGAGGTCGCCCCGGACATTTGCAGCTTCTGCAGGCATTGGGCTACTGAGCCCTAGAACGTAACACCAAAGCCGCCTCCTATCGTCATCAGAACACACACTCAGCGGCAGCCGGCATATGGCGGCGACCATATCCTTATCGTTGTTTGCGAGAGCAACGCTCAAGGTGGGTGGTGGAGCGTCCGGCTTGGGCAGCGTAGAAACTGTCATGGCCACAGTTCAGATTTTCGCTCGCTTCTATTATTTAGCAAACTCGTAAGTGAAGCAAAGTACCGCTGCTTTAGCACTTGCCTGACGGAAAGCCTGAGGAGAGGTGAGTATCTACGAGGCCTTGTATGCAGTGCGCGAACATAGGCACCAGGCCCGTGGTTTGTCTTGCTGGGGCGGCCGGTTCGGGAGTCCGACTCGGGTGCGAGGCCCTTCCACACCAACAGCACCATGCAGCTATCCATGCAGGCCCAGCTACCGCAGCTCATCCGTATCGACCAAGAAAGACCTGCTCCAGTACCCCAGACCTGCACACAGCCGCAGCCGCTCGCTTCCTCACACCATACACTGACACCGGTGCCTTGTACAGTAGGCTCAGGCGAAGAGCGCAGCATATAAGACCGCCAGCATCCCCCCCGTTTCCCTTCACCAATTTCCCGGCCGCCTCTCAACATGCACGTGAGACCCAACCCCGACAGCTTGACCGTCGACTTCGACGGCGCCATGTCCTCCTTCCACTACATCTGGTTGAGGGACAACTGCCACTGTGACAAGTGCTACTTCGACACCACCAAGCAGCGCTTGCTCAACTCGGCCACGATCGATCCTGATATCTTCGCCATGCAGTGTGACACCACTGATTCGGGCATCTCCGTTGTGTGGAGCCAGGACAGCCACGAGTCCACCTACAGCTTTTCCTGGTTGCGGCTCCACGCCTACAACCCGCCGCTTGTGCCTCAGAAAGACAAGGTCAAGGGCGAAAAGGAGATCTTGGCCCGCAAGTTCTGGACGACGGCCGACATCAAGGACAAGATGCCCCGTGTGGACTTCAACAAAATAATGGCCTCGTCCCTCGAAACCGACAACGAAGACGCCATCAAAGACTGGTGTTTGAAAACGTGGCAGTATGGATTCACGCTTATCGATTCTGTTCCGGTGACTCCCGAAGACACGGAGAAGCTTTGTGAAAAGCTCATGTACATTCGGCCCACACATTACGGTGGTTTCTGGGACTTCACCTCCGATTTGGGAAAGAAGGACACTGCCTACACAAACTTCGACATTTCGTCCCACACGGACGGCACCTACTGGTCCGACACTCCCGGCTTGCAATTGTTCCATTTGTTGTACCATGACGGTGAGGGCGGAACCACTTCTTTGGTGGATGCCTTCCACTGTGCCGATATTTTGCGGCGAACCGACCCCGACAGTTTCGAACTCTTGACCAAAGTACCCGTGCCTGCCCACTCGGCCGGAGAGGAGCAGGTTTGCATTCAACCGGACATTGCACAGCCGATCTTCAAGCTTGACTTGAACGGTGACTTGATACAGGTTCGCTGGAACCAGAGCGACCGCTCGTGCATGGATAACTGGGCCAATCCAGAGGATGTGCCTAAGTTCTACAAGGCCATTCGTAGTTGGTATGCGATCATCAGCTCGCCAGAGAACGAGATCTTCTACCAGTTGAGGCCAGGTCAGTGTTTGATCTTTGACAACTGGAGATGCTTCCACCTGAGAACAGAGTTCACGGGCAAGAGAAGACTCTGTGGCGCGTACATCAACAGAGACGATTTCGTGAGCAGATTGAAGTTATTGAATGTGGGCAGACAGGCTGTCTTGGACTCGATTTAATTAGACTGCACTCTGACAATATACGTTAGCTTTATCGTTAAGTTGGGTTTGCTCTTGAAATATCCTAAATACGACTAAGCGAAGATTGGAATCTCGTCCCAGTCCCATGGGTTGTTGAAACGCAAGCCCACGTCCAACTTTGCAATAGACTCTAATTCAGCGTCGGTGAGGTCGAAGTCGTTCACCGTCAAGTTTTGCAACAAGCGGTCGATCTTGTTAGACTTTGGAATCACGGCAAGGCCTCTTTGCGTGGCCCATCTCAACAACACTTGGCCGGCGGTTCTGTTGTGAGCTTCAGCAATAGCAAGCACATCCTTGTGCTCGAAAAGGGTCGTGCACTCCTTTACTTTTGGGTGGTTTAATTCCACAAACGACTGTGGGCCGAAAGACGAGTATGCGGTGATGGCAATGCCCTGGGACTGCACATATTTGATCAATCTAGGTTGTTGCAAGTATGGGTGGTGCTCAATCTGCAAAACAGCAGGTGGGATCTCAGCCCCTCTGAGAAGATCATAGATCAATGCGCCGTTAAAATTGGAAATACCAATGGATCTGATCTTGCCTGCTTTGACCAACTTCTCCAAAGCTCTCCAAGTGTCGAGCAAAGGAACATCTTCATAGTGGAAGTTCTTTCCATCTCCACAGTAGAAACCGGTGGGGTACTTCTCCTCGAAAGGAACAAACTTGAAGGCGATTGGAAAATGGATCAAGAACAAGTCCAAGTATTCGACGTTCAAGTCTGAGAGGGTTTTGTTCAAAGCCTTCTCCACGTTGTCTGGGTGGTGGTAGGTGTTCCAAAGCTTAGAAACCACAAACAACTCATCACGCGAGGCTAAGCCTTCGTCAATGGCTCTGTTGATACCCTCGCCAACTTCCTTTTCGTTGCCGTAGTCCTCAGCACCATCGAATAGTCTGTATCCGACTTTAATGGCATTGTAAATAGTGTCAGCACAGGTAGCCTTGTCGACTTTCCAGCAGCCAAACCCGACCAGGGGCATTTCGTATCCGGAGTTCAATTTGATGGTGGACATTGTGTGGTAAAGAGTGGGTGAGTGAAAAATAAAGGTGGGGGAATGCACCTGTTTAAATAGTTGCTGAGTGTGGCACTGTGCGGGGGGACATGCACGATTACCATGCACTGCAAAGTACGTCTTGCACACAACTCCTGTGAAACGCTACTCGCTCCCCTGCGCTTGCACCGAACTATAAAAGACCTTCAAATCCACATTGGGTGGAGCGCCGCTGAGTGACTGCACGCGCCTTTCAAGCTTCAAGGTAGTCTTCGGGCGCGGGGAAGTTCTGCGTTTGGCTTGACGGCGCGGAACCATTCCGAAGCCGGCAAAGCAACCACCCTCCACCCCACAGTCTGGGAGAGTATCAGCGCTCTAGGGTTTTGCTCAAGCACTACCAGCTTTGGCCCGGCCATCCGATGATTGCTCACTGCAGGAGGACAGCAAACCCCCTGGCTCTCAATTCAGAAAGATGCAGAGCCCACTCTGGGGATCTTCACCCAATCCGTGAACCACATGAGCAAGATCACATGAGGAAGATCACGTGCGTGTTGCACGTGACCAGGATGTACCGCCGTTTTTGCCAGAGTCGAGCTCTGTCAGCTCCATGATTCGGTCCAGCTGAGTGAACACTCAGTCGGCATTAACAAACCGTTTTCCAACCCCATTTACTGCTGTGTGCTCGCAAGACGTTCGTCTTACACTGTGTGCCGTATGCGGCCACTTTATAAACAAGATCGCAGCACCAGAAACACGCGCTCTCCAAATTCACTAAACAAACCATCACAAGCACGTCTGACCACCATACAAACAAAGCAGCTAAGCACTCCAAATTCGGTCGCCAACAGTGACATACCAGATCCAAAGAATAACCACCGAACACGTGCTATGAACATTCTCAAAGTCATAACCAATCCTGATGCTACCACAGAGAGCGTCTTCTCAACCAGCCACGATAGTATCACGTTTGACCAGCAGCAGCACTCGTTCCTGAGCATTTCTGAAAACTCACTCCCGGGTCTGCTCTTAAACTGCCTTTCCCTGGCACCATCATCCATTGTTTTAATCGGCGCTTGTGGGAAGCTCTCCAGCTTGAAGGAGATCTTTGCCCAGTATGTGCAGCTCGATTCCACAGTTTTTGTGAGTGCTTGTGAAGTCAAGAGGGACGGAATCGTGGACTTGCTCCATATCTCAAGTTTGAAAAACTATGCTCAAAACATCCCTCTAGAGCGCCAACTAAAGAAGGTCAAATTGAGCGAGGCCATTGTTCGCTTGGTGTCGAAGCGCCACTCCAATTCGTCATATGGCATCCTGTCTTGTCTCATAGTCAACTTGTACATTCAAGGTATGATCACTTCTATCATCGATGTCAACACAAAGGCCTTTTACGAGGCTTTCGCTAGAGGCGCTACGTTTCCTACGGTGGACAAGTTGATATTCGAGCCTGCCCAAAGCCATTTTGTATTGCACTTGGACAGCAACGCAGACTCCGCAGCGGTGGCGCTTTGCCTAAAGGAGTTCAGTGATACTCAGAGCCTTTTCACGAGAAAGCACACTCTCATAAAGTCAGCTCCTTCCACGGCTACGCCTCATGTGCTGAAAAAAGCGGTTCCGGGCTACGCCAGACCCACAATTGCTTCCAGGAGACCTGCCGATAGAACTGGCTTCTCGAGGCTTGCAGGCAAGATAGTAGGCAGGGCAAACAGCCTGCGGGCTAGCACAAGACGTCCCGTGCAGACCGCTGAAATGAAAAATGCAAGAGAGGCTTACACTCAGACGATTTTAAGCTTGAAACAAGCGGTGGCTCAAATGAAACAAGGCGCGGTGCAGGAGATACACCGTGAATTGTCCTTGACAAGGCACAACCTTGACCAGATAATGCTGAAATTCATCGGCCAAGGTGACACGATCGCCGATCTCGAATCAGTTGTCTCTGAGCAGAGCGTCGAGCTTAAGGAGTTGCAGCTGCGCTACAAACAAAAGTGTGAAGAGTTGCTGGAAGCCGAGATTTCAAAAAATCAACTCGAAACCACGCAAGCTCTCCTTCAAGAATCCAACCGCTCGCTTGAAACTTTGCAGGAACAGCATAAATCAATCGAGCAACGTTACGAAGACACTTTGAAAAAATTGGAAGCCCTGGAGCAAAGGGCTAAGAGCCACTCTACGTCGAAGGCTGAGCTTGAGGCTCTTCAGCTGGCGAATGGTATCCAGGAGAAGAACTTGCGCAAACTCACATCTATCTTGGAGGAAAAAGAGACTTTGATCGTGGAGTTGCGGGGTATACAAAAAATCAACGAGAGCTTGGAGGCACACAAGACCAAGGCGGAGAAGGATTTGAGTGAGAATGAAAAACGCTTCGAATGCAAGCTCAAAGAACTACAGGCAAAGGGAGAAGAGTACCGCAAAGACCTAGAAGACCACAAGAAGAATGCCAGTGAATACCAGCGGGAAATCCAGGCACAGAAATGCACCTCTGAGGAACAGCAGAAGGTCATCGACCACCACATTGCCAAAGAGGCCCAGTATGAGGCCAAGATCGCAGAGTTGAACCAAACTCTCGAGAGGACAGCCAGCTTTGAGTATCCCGAATTGGACTTCACGAAGATCAATTATCCATTGGCGAACAGCCCCACAATGAATGTCGTACATGAGTTTGGCGATGAAAACAATGGAGCGTTCAAGAAACCCGCAGTTTTGAGATCATCCAGCCCGTTGAGGATGTCGAACGACATCAACATTTTAAACCGGTTTGATTCTGTGGGTAGCAAGCGCACCGGAATGGAGTCCAATATGCGCACAAGCTTACCAAAACCGTTCGCCGAAGACACTACTTTACACTAGTCGTTTGGACAGTGACGATTCTACTATCATTTGAACGACATCGAGAAATTTTATCAGGAACAGTTGTCACTACAACACTTATTCATACACTGTATTACTGAATCATACACTGATCACTTATTCATACACTGTATTACTGAATCATGCACTGATCACTTGATCATACACCGATCACTTAATAATACACTGATCACTTAGTCATACACTGATCACTTAGTCATACACTGTATCGCTGAATCATGTTCGTATTTGCTACCTTACCCCTCACGTAACTGGTCAAACGGTTCTTCTGTCGGAGAAGAAACGAACCACAGGGCCCATTCCCGTGGCCTCAACGGTTTTCTCAAACCAGCTCAACATCAATGCACCGTGCTTAGCCCCATTTTGAGTCAGCATGATCTTATAGATGTATTTGATCAAAGTATCCTGCTGGTCTGACGACAATTGCTTCACGAAGTTGGGGAATTCGTTGACGTTGTGATTGTTCTTGATCGATGCAAGCACCTCAAACACTGCATCTGTTTGGAGGGTCTTGACCTGCTCCTCGCTGGTGTATGGGGGCGTCTCCAAGGCGGCTTGCAAGGCGTTGGCAAACTGGCCCAGCGATAACGCCTGCTTAACTTGCTGAGTGGTGGCTTGCACTTGCTGCAAGGAAAGAGGCTCGATGTCCGGCACCAAGTCCTGTTTGGATAAATGGTTTTCAGGCTCCAAGGCGTCGATGTCAATTCTTCTCCAGTCGTCCATGTTTGGGTGGAGAGACCGGGAGGTGCACCTGCGAATGTTGAGAGGCTTGGTGCGGTGCACGGGTGTGCTGTCCTGCTGACCACCAGCACCCACTGCAACTATCAAGGCGACCCGAAAACCGGCGACGCTTGCCATTTTAGACACTACGAGTAATACTCTCTCAACATTTGAGCGGGAATTCTCAGTTCTAGTTTTGGTCGTTTATTGTATTGCTACATCGTGGTGTCCTTGCAAAATGCAATGTAGCCCCGAAATTGAGCCTAGTCACTTGCAATCCGTAGAGCTGCTGATGAGATCATGCCACCATCAACGATACAACACCCAGAATGGATCGTTCGTGTCTCTAAGTGCGCTTGCTCTTTTTAGTCTGGTTCTCCCCGGCGTCTTCTTCCTCCCGCTCGTCCTTTGCACTTGCTTCCTCGGATTTCTTGGTGAAAGCATCCAAAAACTCAATCACTTGGTCTCTCAACGCCAAGGTGCTCACCACAAACACCACAAGCCCGTCGCTGCCAACCTCGTACTTGATGTCCTTTTCATTGGGATATGCGATTTTCTCGTCAAACTGGTCGAAGAAGAGTTCCACTTCCTCGAAGCTCTGAATGCCGTCTAGCATTCTCTCCTCCAAGTCACCTTCGGGGCTTTCGCTCAGATTCACCACGATAATGGCACGCAAGGGATTGTCCAAGCCCTCTGCACCCTCGGGGATTTCGTGCTTCTCCGTGACGTTCATGTCGGGCAGGTTTGTTGCCAGGCTGCCTTTCGTCATTGCTGGATACTGCAAATTACTAGCATCGGGCATGCTCTGAATCTTTGAGTGGCTGTGTGCAGGGACGCGCAGCGTATCGCATCGAAGCGTGCGCTGTGCCTGTCGGCTGCTCTCTGCTTCTAGTACTACAGTCGCCATGAATCCTGTCTCTTCCCTTGATTAAACTTGTCTAAGATCTCTCGTGACTCACAACTTCGCGTCAAGCAGTCACTTGAGCCATTCCTTGAACTGGTTGATCAAGCCGTTGGTGGATGGATCGTGGTTCTCGATCTGCTTGGAGCTGTCCAACTCGGGGCCGATGGCCTTGGCCAAAGACTTACCCAACTCGACACCCCATTGGTCGAACGAGTTGATGTTCCAAATAGCTCCCTCAACAAAGGTAACGTGCTCGTAGTAAGCAATCAATGCACCCAAAGCAGCGGGCGTGATCTTCTGCGCCAAGATAGAGGTGGTTGGTCTGTTACCAGAGAAGACCTTGTGAGGAACAAGGCCACCTGTGGCACCTTCCTTCTGAACCTGCTCCTCGTCCTTGCCCACCATCAAAGCTTCAGCTTGAGCAAAGAAGTTGGAGGCCAACATCTTTTGGTGCAAGTTGTTCTCAATTGGGTTGTGAGATTGAGCTGCGAGGATGAAGTCAGCAGGGATCAACTTCGTACCCTGGTGGACCAACTGGAAGAAGGAGTGCTGAGCATTGGTAGCTGGCTCACCAAACAAGATGGTTCCGGTCTGGTAGTTGGTAAACGAGTTGCCCCTGGTAACAGACTTTCCATTGGACTCCATGGACAATTGCTGCAAGTAAGCAGGGAATCTGTGCATGTATTGGTCGAAAGGAGCAACCAAGTGGGTCTGGGCACCGAAGAAGTTGTTGTACCAAACAGACAACAAACCACCGGTAACGGCAATATTCTCCTCCAATGGAGTGCTGGTGAAGTGGTGGTCGAAAGCCTCGGCACCCTTCAAAAATGCCTCGAAGTTCTCGTATCCAATGTAGATAGCAACAGACAAACCGATGGCAGACCAAACAGAGTAACGGCCTCCGACCCAAGACTCGAAACCGAACATGTTCTTGGTGTCAATGCCGAACTTAGAGACTTCTTCGGCGTTGGTGGACAAAGCGGCGAAGTGCTTGGCGATGTGAGACTCGTCCTTAGCCTTCTCCAAGAACCAAGACTTGGCAGAGTTGGCATTGGTGGTGGTTTCAGCGGTGGTGAAAGTCTTAGAGGCGATCAAGAACAACGTGGATTCTTGGTCCAACCCCTTCAAGGTCTCGGCCAAGTGAGTACCATCGATGTTGGAAACAAAGTGGGCATTGAGGCCAGGTTGAGAGTAGGCCTTCAAGGCTTCAGTGACCATGACAGGACCCAAGTCCGAGCCACCAATTCCGATGTTCACGACATCGGTGATCTTCTTGCCGGTGTAACCGGTCCACTTTCCAGATCTGACGTCGTCGGAGAACTCCTTCATGTGCTTGAGCACGTCGTCAACCTCGCGCGAGGTGTCCTTTCCGTCGACCTCCATGGTCTTCATGGAGCGGTTTCTCAAGGCAACGTGGTAGACAGCTCTGTCCTCGGTCTCGTTGATCTTGTCACCCTTGAACATCTCGTCTCTCAACTTCTCGACACCGGCCTCCTTGGCCAATTCGATCAATTGCTTCTTGATGTCGTCATTGATGATGTTCTTGGAGAAGTCGAAGAGGATCTTCGACCCGTCGTAGTTGGTGAAGGTCAGAGAGAACTTGTCGAAACGCTGCTTGTCGGCAGCAAACTCGTCTTTAACCTTCAAGGAGGTGCCGACCTTGTCGTAGGTGGCCTCGAGGTTTTTCCATGCAGGCAAGTCAGAAGACAAATTGAATGAGGAGAATTTGGACATGGCAATTGCGTATGATTGGAAATCCGAAATGGAGGGCAAAGCGAACGGCAGGTCCGCGCTACTTATGGCTGGGGTTGGTCCGGCACACTTGCCACCTGCCGGATGCGCACTGCGTTGCCACAGCTACATTCGCGGCAAGACTGCTTCATTCCATGTAGCTACACCACGCTACACCACGCTACACCACGCTACAGTGCGTACAGTTCGATGAATTTCGGTTCGAATAATGATATATTATAACGGAGATTTTCAAATGTTTCATCCAGACTGCCGGATACGGGAAACCTGCATGCTCAGGTGTATATTCAGCCACCACGGGTGGAGGCCAGGTTTGCGCATTGGCACGTAATTTTAAGTGTGCCTACAGATGTCCGGAAAACACGGCAACACCGAGCCCAGCGCACCGAGCTAGTTACGCACGCCGTGCTCCCTCTGCCCAATAACTCACGGAATGGTTGAAAATTCAGTGGGATCAGAATCTACGCTACGAACCGGACTGCTTTAGATTTAACAGACTGCTTTAGACTTAACAGACTGCTTTAGATTTAACGGCTGCTTCAGATTTAACGGACTGCTTCAGATTTAACGGACTGCTCCCGAAGATTGTGCAGGCCACTGGCCGTCGGCTCTGAGCTGCAACGGCACCGGTGGCTTTGGAGTGCGTGCATGTGTTGGCTAAGCGCATGAACTTAGTAATTCGTACTAAGTGGAATCAGTTTTGTCCTGCAGACACCCAACGCGCGCGTCACGTGACCATCCTGGCCGGCGCTATACGTACTTGAGCGGTGCTGGTGGTTGCCGCCTGATGCTGTGAGTTCGTGGCTTTGGTTGGCCCGTTCGGCGAGCCCGACACCAAAACAAACACGAAACACGCGGAACCGAGAATGGCCCCGGCGCACCACGTCGTGACTGGCGGTTGCAGTAGTGGTCTTCCTTTCCGCGTGTGTGCAGGAATCCAAGCAAACGTCATCTCCACGCACGCTAGCTACGGCTGAAGCCTCCCCTCACACCATAGCCACAAGCACATGTCCGGACTTCTTGCCTCGAAATGGGCCAAAGTCGAGTCCGTTCCGGAGCCAAAACATGCAGGCAAAAGCCAAGTGGCGCCGAAACAGCCGCATCAAACGGCGAGTTCAAGTGGGCTCCTACGCTCCAAATGGGCCCATGCGCCCGATGATCCAGATCATCCTGTCAATTCCAAAGCACCCGTCCCCTCGAACTCGAAAAAGCCCGAGTCTTCCACCAGGGCCGACAGACATTCGAAAAGGCACTCGCCAAAGCAGAACGCCCCCAATGTTGCGGAGCTCGCAGACTCATTGCACAGAGTCGATTTAGGCAAGCCTCGCAAACCTGCTCCTGGGCCTCGATTCTCCAAACAGGTCCCTCAAAACAGCCACTCGGCCAAGCACGCCCCCCTGAGAAAATACCTGCGTGGTTCCTTGGACAACGAGGATGAGCGTGGTCCAATGACCGATGCGGGCAATGTACTCGCTGCTCGGTTGGGCATGGCTTCTCAGAAGGAAAACACGAAAACGCAAGGGGGCAGGCTGCAAAAAGAGGTTGCTGAAACCCGGCCCAAACCACGGGTAGACGAACCGCCCCGGAAGTACCTTACGCCCAAACAGAAGAAGCTCAACGACGACAAACTCAAGCAAGAGCAATTATTGAAAGCACAGGCGGAAAAGGAAGCCAAGCTCAAGGCAGAAGTGCAGTCGCTTTTTGAAAAGATGAGCGATAAAAGTACCAGTTGGGCCGACTTGGAGGATGAGTGAGCGACAATCAACAGACAGACAGACAGACAGAGACAGACAGAGACAGACAGAG